>JAKTRK010000070.1:0-53404 GCA_030579675.1 Liangdongia quercuum | reverse complement strand
TTTTTTTTTTTTTTTTTTTTTTTTTTTTTTTTTTTTTTTTTTTTTTTTTTTTAAAAAAAAAAAAAAAAAAAAGCCAGACAAAAAATCGGTCTCTTTCAGTTCCGAGGAGATAATCCCACAAAAAACTCAGAAGAGGCCTTGTAGAAAGGAGATAGAGACGAATGGACTGAAAGGCGTGCTACGGTGCTATGGTGCTATGGTACTATTAGACCTGTGTATGTGGGTTTGTCTATATATGTAGATGGTGTTATGATGGTGTTATGATGGTGTTTGCCCAACGCACACTGGCTTGACTTGAGTGGTGTTATGATGGTGAATAATGACGGGCACTAAGGAGTGGGCCCGGGAACTGAGGTCTTCTTCCTGAACAGGTTCGAGTGCTCCTCGTCCGACATTTGCAAGTTACTGGCTGGCTGTGTTCAGACTGCTCTGTGTGTGTGTGTATATGATAAGGATGGCCACACCACACTCGCCGTAAAAGCCACTCGCGATCGGGATTGGTTTTACTTAAACGGCTGAGGAAGAGACAGGGCAAAAAGGAAAAAGAAAAAGAAAACCAAGGTATTTGGAGACGTTGAAATTGAAAGAGCCCCACGTGGGCCTATGTTGGCAGTTGTGGGTCGACAGGGCCCAACATGCAATGAGTCGTAATGAACGATAGTAATGAACGATAGCAGCACTCTTGGTCTTGGTGTCTCACCTTCTTCTCGTCCCATTGACCCTGGCAATCTCCTTAGCACTGATAAACAGCCCGTTCTTTGTACTTCGGCCAACGCTCTGGATCTGTAGCCCTCGGTCCCGCTTGCGTCTGCGGCTCTTGCCATTGCCATTGCCCTTGTCCTTGTCCACTTTCACAATCCCGCTACTGCTCTTCCCAATCTCCCGCATCTCGCCTTTGGCCACCTTGCTCAGCACGATCCCGTTCTCCCTGGCGTCGCTCTCGTATCGCGCAACTTTGCCCATTCGGGAGCGCACAATGCCCTTCCTCATCTTCATCGGCATCTTCTCCAGCCTCTTGTTGCCGCCCGCACCGTTGGCCAGCGACGCCTTCTGCAGCCTCGAGTTCAGAATCCTCTTCCTCTCGGCGCCAATAACACTCTCCCCGTCTATGCTCCGCAGAGTCAGATCGGCCCCAGACTGCGATTGCGAGTACTTTGACAGAATGTGCGACTCCTCGAGAAACCGCTGCAATTCAACATCGTTACGCACATCAGCATCAGCATCAGCATCAGCATCTTCCTCCTGTCCACTGCCGTTGCGGCTCTTCGAGCCCCTCGGCAGAGCACCCGCCCTCTCCAGCTTCCCCGTCGCTAGCAGCCTCCTCTCAGCCTTCGTCGGCGGCACGTACTCTCGTGTCGTCTCCTTGAACCTCACAACTTCAGGCTCGTCGGCAAACCCTGTAAACTCTTCTCCATCCTCTGCACTTTCATCGCTTTCCTCATCGCTGCAACTAGCACTAGCACCAGCACTAGCACCAGCACCAGCACTAACACTAACACTCTCCATCGCTCTCTTCGACTTATCTTCAAACCCAGCATCTTCCAGAGACCCAAACTGCGCCTCAAAATTCCTTCTCTGGATTTCAAGAGACGCCAAGTATTCCTCGTCAGCCATTATCCCGTTGTTGCACTCTATTTTCAACAACACCGATGTCTCAACATACTATTATATACATATATATGTACTCACATATAATACAATTTTTTTTTTTTTTGGCCCATTTCGTATTATATAATTTTTTTTTTCTTTTTTGCTTCTGCCCTTCAAAGATGAGTATTTGCATCACCGTTCAGAATCCTATGGCCGTGATATATACATTGATATAACAGAGACTTCTGGTACATGACTCGCTTCAGAGGCTGCATTGATCTCCACTCGGGGAAGGTGAAACAGATTGTCGGCGGCACGCTCCAGGGCGACGACGCTGACGCTGATGCTGACGCTGGCACATCAGCACCAGCGCCAGCAGCACCCTCGACAAACTTCACGTCCTCGAAACCAAGCTCGTACTACGCAGAGCTCTACAAGACACACAACGTCACGGGGACGCACATAATCAAGCTCGGGTCGAACGAGGCCAACGACCGCGCTGCAAGAGAGGCGCTCGCGGTGTGGGAGGGCAAGTTCCAGGTTGGCGGCGGGATCACAGACGCGAATGCCCAAGAGTGGATCCAGAACGGGGCCTCGCATGTCATTGTGACGTCGTGGCTGTTCCCCGAGGCAGCGTTCAGCCTTGAGAGACTGCAGGCGCTCGCCGCGCTCGTAGGGAGCGAGAGAATCGTTGTCGATCTGAGCTGCAAGGAGGTGGTTGTGGGAGAGAGGCACGAGTACGTTGTCGCGATCAACAAATGGCAAACGCTGACACAGTTTGAGCTGAGCCTGCGCAACTTCAGGCTCCTGGCACAGCACTGCGCCGAGTTCCTCGTGCACGCTGTCGACGTGGAAGGACTGTGCAAGGGCATCGACGAGGAGCTCGTTGCCAGACTCGGGGAGTACGCCTCTGCAATCGGCAAACCGATAACGTATGCTGGCGGGGCAAGGAATCTACAGGACCTGCAAACGGTGTCGCAGCTCAGCAACGGGCTCGTCGACCTCACGTACGGCAGTGCACTCGACATATTCGGAGGCAAACTAGTGGCATTCAAGGACTGTATAGAATGGAACGAGAGAGGGAAATAGCTAGAAAAAGAACAGCAACAGTAACAACAATAAACCAACAAACCAGCACCAATTCTCACCACTGATTATCGTCGTACTGGCCTGCTGCGCCATACTGCGAGGCAGCAACGCTGCCGCCGCCAAAACCAAAACCATGGGCGTTGCTGTTGCTATTGTTGTTGTTGTTGTTGTTGTTGCTGTTGTTGGACTCGTCCTGGTTCAGCGCCATCACAATACCAGCAACTTTCTTCTGCAGCTCGCCGATTCCTCGTAGCACAACCTGGTCAGGCTTTAGACTGCCAACAGTCTCGACATCTATATAGAACTTATCCGGCTCGGCCTTGTAGTTGAACGAGTCCGCAGCGTTGGGAGCGTCTTCGTAGTCGCAGTACTTGGACCGCGGCCACTCCTCTTCGACGCTCTCTTCGTACCAGTAGTCTATGTGCTTCAGCTTATTCCAAGGGTCGTACTCGAACCCGATGGCCGCGCAGGGCGACCACTTGGCATGCTCCTTCGAGATCCCCTTCTTGGCTATGCATCTCACTTTCAGCTGTTGCTGGTTCCTCAGCTTGCAAATCAGCACTCCGTTCTGCTCCTGGTCCACAATCACGGGCTGGCCAATACGCAGCTCGGCATTCGGGAAGCTCGAGAAGTCCTTCGCGTACACGTTCACCGTCGAGTCCTTCGACGCCGTGACGTCGAGGTAGAGCTCGACAGAGCACTTGTTGCAGTGGTCGTCGCATGTGCAGTCCCGCGAATACAGCAGCTGGTCCACATCGTCGCTCTGCAGCGGCACGAGCCCTAGTCTGTGTGCAATGAACTCGTCAGCAAGCACAGACGTGTTCACCTCAATCTCAACAGAGTCGATAGCCAGCGTCGGGATCTCTGAGATCATCACTCTCCGAAGCGAGTTCGCAAGTGCAAGGTCAACGTTCGACAGAATGAAGTTGACATTCTCCGTCGAAGACTTGATTATATTGATGCTCGGACCCTCAGACATCCTGCGTCTGTTCCAAGGTATATATCTTCCTCTTTATATATATATATATGTGTGTGTGTGCAGATATACATGTATATATGTATATCTGTGCTCACAGATTAGACAACTCGAGTTTATACTCTTTTTTTTTTTTTTTTGGGCTTTTTCTTCTGGAAACACACTGGAGAGAGTTTTACCCGGCTCTGAAGCGAGCCTTCGAGCTGTTTGCTCGCCAGTTGTACGCAGGTATCAAGTGCCAGAGCGCTAGTGAGAGAGAGCTAGTTGTGGGAGTGCTAGTGTGGGAGTGCTAGTGTGAGAGGATGTCTATAAAACAGCTGCAGATCCCGGACCTGCGTTTTGAGTCGTCGTTCATGAACTCGTTGCAGGGGAAAGTGGACTCTTCGGCGGCCAAGTACAGGGCCAAGAACAGGGACAAGAACAGGGACAAGGACGCTGGAACTAGAGACGCAACGCCCGGAATCACAGCGTGGATAGTCGTGCAAGTGGTGCTGCGAGAGGTTGTTATCATGCCGCTGGTTCAGGGCGCGTTGTCTGCCGGTGCGCTGCTGCTCCTGAAACCGTACTGGTACTCTGTAGCGAAGAACGGGCGCCAGTACGGGATAAAGCTTGCGAGATCTCTGGGATTCAGGTGATGGTGGGTTGGCAGACGTTGGAGAGAGGGCGGTGGACGTTGAGATGGGTTGGCGCTACGGTGTGATGGTGTTGTACACAGAAGAAGGATTGTATGTAACACATGTATTTCAGTTCCATTCAGGTTTGGAGTTCCATTCAGACTTTGTATATCTCGAACGATTTTTGTAGTTGGACCGTCTGCGATTGTTGTTGTGGCTGTTGTTGTTGGCTGGCGTGGACAAGTTGTCGAAGAACGAGGACTGTTTGTTGTAAGCCGGCTGCGAGGGTTCCTCCTCGTGTGTTGGCTGGTCTTTCGCCGTCTTCTCGAACTGGGCGTTCGACGATTCAAAGTCAAAGTCGTCCTTTGGGATCTCTTGCGTCAAATAGAACGGTTGAACTTTAGGTGGTGCCGCTGGTGCTGGTGCTGGTGCTGGTGCTGGTGCTGGTTTCTGTGCCGGTGCTGGTTTCTGTGCTGGTGCTGCTGACTGCTCACGACTCTTTGGCCTCTGTGCTGGCCTCTGTGCTGCGACTGGCTCTGAACTGGTCTGCGGAGCAGTCGTAGCAGCTGGCGGCGGGTCATCGAGAACGGACAGGTCGTGTACATCAGAGCCTCTAAACACAACCACCGGGTACGTGTCATTCGATGGCGGGATCTCTTTAGACGCGTCCCCCAGTCTGCCCTCCGTACCGAAAGGTTTCACGTTTTGCAAAGTGACGGTAGCCTCTTCCCCATTGATGTCCTGGAGGGTTCCAACATAGCTAAAAGAGACGGTGTCAGCGGGTACTGTGCAGTGTGTGCTATTCGATTCCACTCTTCATTCGAGTCATCGGGAAAAGAGCCAGCGTTCTCAGCGCCATCAGTTAGTTGCTTACCGGATACCTTTACTGGATATCAGAGATATCGTCTTGCCAATATACTGCGACATCACTAGCGCTGTTGTCGTTGTCGTTGTCGTTGCAAAGAAGCTTTGTTGTCGTTGTGGAATTGTTTTTTTTTTTTTTTATTAGTTCCCACATCACCACTATGAAGGCTGAAAAAAAGAATTCAGAACCCAGAACCCAGAACCCAGAACCCAGCAAAAGCAAAAGCAAAAGCAAAGCAGCGTTGATCCAGACCTGCGAACGATAAGAATAGGCGCGCAGAGCCACGAGACCAAATGACGTCGCTTTCTCCATTCCAGGCAACCGATCTGTTTGCACTGAACCCGATAAACCTCGACACTTTGACAGAGAACTTCAACATCGGGTTCTACCTCGAGTACCTGACAGAATGGCCGTCTTTGTTCTTCAAGTCGACAGAGTTCAGGCACCAGGTGTCTGGGTACATGATGGGCAAAACTGAAGGCAGCTCAGACGAGTGGCATGCGCATGTGACTGCTGTGACAATAAACCACTATTTCAGGCGAATCGGCCTCGCGTCGTATCTCTGCAGCAATCTCGAGTTCATGACTGACTCGAAACCGCACGAGGTGAACTTTGTCGACTTGTTCGTCAAAGTGACCAACACCCTCGCTATCAACCTGTACGAAAAACTGGGCTACAGCGTCTACAGGCGAGTCGTGGGGTACTATGGAGGAGGCGCCGATGAGTATCCCAGCGACGTCAACGCGCTGCATGACGACAAGGACGCCTTTGATATGAGAAAGAGTCTTCAGCGCGACGAGGGAAGAAGCGTCCGAAAAGACGGGCGGCAGCACAACGTGCTGCCACATGAACTGGTGTACTAGACTGTAATGATAATGATACTATATATATATGATGATTCCATAGAGCGTTAGACTTTGTCTTTAACTCTTTCTGAGTCTCCCTCATGTAGCTGATTGTGTTTCTCCATCGTCGTGTTGCTGCTGCTGCTGCTGTTGCTGTTGCTGCTGCTGTTGCTGTTGCTGCTTCTTGTGCTCTTTTTCGGTCCTCGGTTCTTTTCGTCGTTTGCCGTTCGGATCGCTCATAATTGAATGCTATTTTTTTTTTTGGGCCTATGGCCATTGCAATGTGCGAGTTTTCGATTTCAGAACTTGGGGTATAAAATAAGGAGGAGAAGATCAGGAGGGATTTAAGCAAAAAGGACGAGATTTGATATGAGAGGTGCCATATATCGTGGAGTACAATACAATATAATATAATATAATATAATATAATATAATATAATATAATATAATACAATAGAGTTAGAATTAGAATTGAAATAAGAATAAGGATAGAACTTGGATCCAGGTTCAATCAATCAATCAATCAATACACTACACATACACATACACATACACAGGGAGAAGAAGCAGCAAGAAGCGAACTCTCCATCTCACGATATTCGTAACTAAGCACAAGGGTTGACGAGAAGCACAAAGAGGCCAATGTCAAACATCCAGAACGCCGTCGAGGGAGCAGCAGCGTCCATATTGGCAAACACTATAGTGTACCCGCTTGATTTGGTGAAGACTGTCATCCAGACACAGGAGAAGAATGCAGAGTACAAGAACACTCTTGATGCGCTCGCCAAAATCCGCCACGACCAAGGTGTCCAAGGGTGGTACTCTGGTATTGGCTCGTCAATTCTAGGCTCGGCAGCACAGTCGTTTTCATACTTCTACTGGTACTCGGCCGTGCGCCGGTCGTATGCCGCGCTGAAACTCAAACGGAAGAACGAGCGCCCGGGCTTTAACTCTGCTGCTGAAGAGCTGCTTTTGGGAGCAGTAGCCGCGGCTCTCGGCCAGCTGCTGACGTCTCCGATCGGCGTCGTCGCGACGCGCCAGCAGACCGACCCGGAGCACAACAGGACCCCGCTCGAGGCTGCGCGCAACATCATCCGCGAAGACGGTATAACTGGGCTCTGGCGTGGACTCAAAGTGAGCCTTGTGCTGACAACCAACCCTGCAATCACATACGCCGCATTCGAAAAGCTCAAGCCGGTCTTGTTCAGCAGTTCCTCGGCGGGCGATGCAACCATTCTCCAACCGCATCAGTCGTTCATACTGGGAGTCGTCTCAAAGATGCTCGCGACAATTATAACCCAGCCGCTCATTGTCTCTAAAGCTGTGCTCCAGAGAACATCGAGCGCAAAGTCTTTCCAATCGGTGCTCCGCAGGATCCTCGAAACCGAAGGGATCTTCAGACTGTGGAAAGGTGTTCTCCCACAACTCACAAAGGGTGTCCTCGTTCAGGGTCTGATATTCATGTTCAAGGACCAGATAAAGCTACTGCTATCGGCAATATTCACCATCCTCAAGCTACAGAGAGCAAAGGCCGTTAAAGCTTTCTAAATTATACTGACACACTCGCCGGGCCCCTCAGCGCAGCAACTGCGCACTCCACACGCACTACTACTACTATTTATTGATTACTAGCCTCTTATCAATGCCACTGCTGATTAGTACCCGACCTATACCAACGAGGTTTTTGATCCTTTTGCTATGACACCGTATTTCTGTGGCAACTTTCCCAGTAGTAAGCTCGATTCCTCTAATCACACCATCGTCTCCAGCTACCCAGATACCGCAGCCGTCACTTCTCCATAGGATCCGGCTCTGGCTGTATTTGTCCTGCGGGCTCATCGTGTTGTAGTTGCAGATTGTGCAGTTTCGCACCACCTTGGACTCGCTCATTGAGGGCAGCCCCACTACGATGAGACGCATGAACGGCTCCTGCGACGTTGCAACAGCAACTCTCGTCTCATCCAGCGGATCAATGCTTATGCACATCGGCGTGAATCCATGGGTAGAGAATTCAGAATCGTTTAAAGAGACCGCGAACCGCTCTTCAAGCGTCGCTCCTCGAGCTAGTGCCAGCACGTGAAGCTGTGTACAGTCTTGTCGCGTTATCAGCACAGTCACATCCCCATGCGGGTCCTTGCTCCTCATAACTTCAACTGAAGTCGCAGTGGACAAAAACTTGAACTCCGACACAAACTCTGCACGATCTTCAGCTAACAAATAGCACAGCAGCTTCATATCCATGCTGATCACGAAAATGTAAACCTTTCCACGCACACTAACCGGCTTGAAATCAATAACCAATCTCTTGCTAACCACAGTTCTCGAAATAACAGCGTACCCATCTCCATCTCCATCTCCATCACGTAGTTCGATCAAGGCGACTTCACCATTCATCCCACAGCTCACAACCCTACTACTGCCGGCGATCCCATAGCAGCACTTCCCATTGCAATTCCCATGTACCTGGTCAATCTCAACAACCGTCGCACCGTCCGTATCCATTACAATCAGCTTCTTATTCGAAAGCGTCAACAGGACACACCCCTTCAAACGCCCATCGATCTTCAACTCGGCAGCTGAAAGGTGTATGATCAGCGCTTCGTCGAACTCAGTCTTGTAATGCTCTCCTAATGACAGCGCCCCCCAACTCTTAAACCCACAGCCTGGCCTATCCATCTCTGCATCGTCGCTAAGCTTGTTCTGCATAAACTTGATCCGGTCATTAACCACATCCTCGAGATGTTCGTACTTGATCTCTTGATGCGTTAGATTCAGCTCGTTCTCAAACGCTTCTAAAGTGGCATGGTACCCTTTACGCTTCAGATAGTCTAGAATCAATAGATCTGTCGTTGTTTCCATGACACTAATGGGCGGTACTTTATACAGCTACTTGCAATTCTCGAGTTTCGTTCGTTCAATGCCCATTTGGAAAGACACCTACTGCAGAGCCCATCGTCATCGAGAACAACAACAACAACATTAGCAGCAACAACGACGACGACAACAACAACATCACATTACCAAGAAAAAAAAAAAAACTATAACCCTCTGATTGATCACGTGTAATAATGTACAAACCCTAAACGGTGTTCTCACACGGTGTTGTGATGTGTCACTTTTCCTATTTCGGTGTCGAGATGCGACAGTCCTGTATGACATAATCAAATATATAATATTATGTAATCCATACTGTTTCTTCCCTTTCTGATTTTTTTTTTTTTTTTTTTATTTTTTTCTTAAACAAAACTTGAAAACTTGTAGAGAAATTCCCAAAAAAAAAGTATTCTTTGCAAGAAACATAAACCTTCAAGTTAAAAGGACAGTCCAGCTTAATTTGAATCAAGATGGGTAAAGGAAAACCAAGAGGATTGAACTCTGCCAGAAAGTTACGTATCCACCGTCGTAACAACCGTTGGGCAGAACAAGCACACAAAGCTAGACTTTTGGGTACTGCTTTCAAATCATCGCCATTTGGTGGTTCATCTCACGCCAAGGGAATCGTTTTGGAAAAGATTGGTATTGAGTCCAAACAACCAAACTCTGCTATCAGAAAATGTGTCAGAGTCCAATTAATCAAGAACGGTAAAAGAGTTACTGCTTTCGTTCCAAATGATGGTTGTTTGAACTTTGTCGATGAAAATGACGAAGTCTTGCTAGCTGGATTCGGTAGAAAGGGTAAAGCCAAAGGTGATATTCCAGGTGTCAGATTCAAAGTTGTCAAAGTTTCCGGTGTCTCTTTGTTAGCTTTGTGGAAAGAAAAGAAGGAAAAACCAAGATCATAAGCACTATGTATAAATAATGTGAATGTTATCATTGAACGTGTTTTTGTTTTACAGATTGTGTAAATAGCGAGGAAAGAAAGAGACTGACTGTATGCATTTAATAGTCATTTTAACACTGGAAATCTTCTAAACACTACTACACATCCTAGAACTGTAATCCTCTCCCCTCGATACTAATGCCTGATTTTTTGCTGCTTTTCTTATAGTTCAATCTTGAATTGATTCTCTTGAACTGGTCGTCTTTATTCAGCGAGCTGCCAACCCCAGCGCTCAAAATGTTGGCGCTGGAACTGCCCTTGTTGATCTTGGACTTCGGAACAAACTTGTAATCCGTGATCGTTGGCACCGGCGCAGCAGCCCTGTTTCTTCTCTCCGCCTGCTGTTCATAGATAGACTTCTCCTCCGACGAGATTTGGATCTTGTCAGCCGTCGACTTGATCTTGTTCTTGTTCTTTGCAATGTCGTAGTCAATGGTGAGGAACTTTTTGTCCCTGTAGTTATCCGAGGCACCAATTATAGGACGAGTCCAGTCAGAAATTAATCTGTCTGCAATTCGCTTGATCTTGGGTTCTATTCTTTTGGACTTTTGATAGAATATCAGGATTTTGCCGATCCCTGATTCTCTCAAATGGTTTGTGTTTATTGGCAGTTTCAGCAAAGCTTGAAACAGATTCTTCTGAATCTCATACGAGGGCAATGACCCGTCAGGTAGAGGTTCCAGCCACTGTCTGATTTCCGCCAGCAAATTGTTATCGAGGATAACCTCTGCAAGATTGGCTTTGGAAAGAATCTCGTTCACTCTAGGTAGCAGTTTTATCTTGTTTATAGCTATCCCGGATTGGTTCTCAATGATCTCTGAATCCTTCTTTGCTGCAAAGTCCATTTGGCTCTTTAGAATCTGGATGATTTCGTCCTCGTCATTAGTCAAATCCACCTCGTCTTTCCTCTTCTTTATCTTCGGTTTCTTCAGGATTTTATCCAACCTTGCCTCCAGCAACTGGCGTTTCTTGTTGGCTTCTTCATAACTGATCCCGTCAAAATTCTCAACCACCTCAGCAGAAGTTCCCTCTCTCTCAGGTCGTGACTGCTCTTGAACCTTCTCCGGCTTATCTAGTGGCACTGTCCGCTTTCTCGCCTTGAGTTTGCTAACCTCTTCGGTATCTAGTATAGCATCATTTTCGGCTGTGGCTTCGTTGACTGGGCTCTGCTCGCGCTCGCCAACAGACTCTTCTGCTTCTGGTATTGGACCCTGCTCTTCGCTCATTTCGATTCGATTATCACTTCGTTGCTTCCTTCGCCAGCGCTTCTTCTCTTCAAATCCCAAATCCCACTCAGTTCGCCTATTCAATACTTTCACGCTTGATTTATTATCAAAACTCCGGGTAATTTTTTATTAATTTTTTTTTATATATATATATATATATTAGTAGTAGCGAAGAGAGAACGTAGCAGACATTGGAAAGAGTTTCAAGCAATTAGACCTACCAAAGGCATACACCGAGACTCTCGATCTATTTAGTACTGAACTGTACTAGGACCCATTACCAAGGAGCAATTGAGAGGTACATCCACAGAAGCTAAGAGAATCAGCCATGTTTGGAGGAGCCCCAAATCTCAGCGAGGAAGAGAAGAAGCAACACCAGCAACAGTCCAACAACACCATTGCGGTATCGTTGTACATAGGAGCAGCTCTCTGGGTGACCCCTATAATCTACCACTTTGTCAAAAAACAGTTCAAGTGAAGTCAAATAATAAAAAATAAACGTTTTCTGCGTGTTTTATTCCTGGATCGTGTGCGTGCTCTGTATATATATATATATATATACGGCCTGACTGATTTCTGTGCACTTTAATTTTCCATGATGATGATATTTACATAACGCTATATATATATACATATAAATATCTACCTATTTACACAATAGTAATGATAGTAGTAATTATGATAATAGTGGGACTTTATAGAGTATGGGTTTTCATGTCTCTCTTTTGGCAGATCACCAGAAGCCAAGGGATCTAAGTCTCTGAGCCTCGCGCTCTCTTTCCTTCTCGATTCTCTCAGTAATGAGCCATCCGTAAAAGATCCCAGCAAGGGATCCTCCTAGATGGGCAGCATAGTCGAACGACCCCCATCTCATTACGCACCCAGCCATGTTCCATGCGATGGATCCGAGGAACGCTACCCATGCCCCGCCAGGGATTGGGAACACGAACAAGAGGATCTGTGCCTTTGGAATCAGGTATGCAAACGTTCCAAACACTGCAAACAACGCGCCAGAGGCGCCTAAACTTGGAGCTGTGAGCGGGATTCTCATTAGAACCGGGTACACTAGCGACGCTAAAGAGGCAAGAACTGCGCTGTTGAGGTACAGAGTGAGGAAGTTGGACGCGCCAATCATGGCGGCAAGCGATGTTCCAAAAGAGTACAGTGCCAGCATGTTGACGCCAAGGTGCCAGATCTCCTGATGCGAGAAGGCGCTGGTCAGCATTGTCACTGGCCTGAATCCATAGCTTTTCTCCAAGAGTCCGTAACGAGTTATCAACGGCAGTATTCGTGGGAGCTGCCACATGGCGAAGACAGCACAGTTGAGTCCAACGAGCGCGTAGACTAGATGCGTTGGGTGCTTCTGGAAGTACCGCAGTGGAGTGTACTGGAATAAATAGGGAATGGACAGTGTCGTTCCCGCGACGAATATAACCGTGAAGAGCAGTCCAATTCTAAGCGCCCTGTAGTTTTCGTTGTACTTGAAGTTGGATACTCTTATGAACTTGAGGTGGCCAGTCGAAGAGAACTGTTTGATCTGTACTGGCGGGTTGGTATTGAGATCCGCAACTTTCTTGGTGATGCTCCCGGCAAGCTTGGCTCTAGGAGTGGAGACGAATGGGAACAGCGAGCTTTTGAGAGTCGCTATTGACATCGACAGCGACTCTGTTCCTCGCATGCCATTTCTCAGCACGAAAGAGCCCAAACTCGAAGAAGAAGGCTGCTTAGGAATGAAGTTTGTTGAGAAAAAACTCTTGCCATACAGACTCAAGAATCTAGAGCTCATTGTTTGTGTGTGTGATACTTTCTCTTTCCCCCGAGCTCGAAATGAAAAAGTAGATGAGAAATTGCACTCTAGCGGATCGTTGTGTACTTTGCTCTCTCTTCTAAAGTTGCTGGTGCTGCTGGTGCTGCTGGTGCTGCTGGTGCCGCTGCTGGTGATGGCGATATATTTACTACTGGCTTATTTTACTTAAGCTGGAGGTTCCAACTGAAGTAAATATAGGATTACGTAATTAAACATATAACAGGTTTAAGAGCAAAGAGGCCCGTGGATGGAAACTCCTATGTCAAGCAGCACTGTATATACTATACACGCTACGACTTGTCGTATTTCCACTGTCGCTGCGCTCTCCACTTGTCACCGTATGTGTAATGTGTAATGTGTAATGTGATGTAGTACCGATAATATATCGATGCCGTGATGCAAAAGCAGTAATCTCAACCTCAAAGGAGAGACAATAAGGACAATAAGAGTATGTGGAGTGCACAGGGAACCAGCCGTCGAGCCAACTTCCAAACTCTTCGTTCCAAGTCGTTAACCCGTCGTCTCGTCTACTGTGCGTTCGCGTTCGCGTTCGCATCTCTTGATATCCGGAACCATGAGCACCACGAACAACTGAAAACAGCTACAGGAAAAAAAAAAAAAAAAGAGACGAAGCATCCCCTCCTTTTCGGGCTTCTACCTCCCCGTATCCCCTGCCCCTCTCTCTCTCTTTCTCTTTCTCTCTCTCTCTCTCTCTTGGCCCTCCCACTACTTAAACTACCCTTGGCTGCACTTTGCTCTTCCTTCTCATTAATCCTCTCTCGTCTAATCAAGAGTCTTGCCCCAGTCTCTGTAGTCTCAGCCCTGAAGCCCCTGAAGCCCCTCAAGCCCCCCTCGATCTAGGTCCTCCCTTTTTAGCCTGCTCAAGTTTTTATAAACTCCCCAATTCTAGCCAACGAAAAACTGAGAAAATCAAACACTTTGACGGGAAAGTAAAAAGTCCAGTGATTATAAGCTCTCAGATATAACCCGGGATATCAGCTTAGACGCCTTGCTGTTGGTTGTTTCTATATTTGTTGTGTGTTGCTGTTTACCCACTGAACTGTCGCCTTGCGCCGGATAGAGACTCCTTCGAGAAAAAGCTGAAAGCTTCAAAGGGCAAGTTAATCAATATATTTATATATATATATATATATATATATATACATCAAAAAAAAAAACAAAAGAAGGAAAGAAAACTAAAAGGTCTACTTCTACTGCTGTTCTACTGCTGTTCCTGTTCTATATAATATAACAACAAGCACACACAGGTTCTCAGTACGGGGAAAAAAAAGAAAAAATCAAAAACTCGAGGCACAGATTTAATATCCTCAATCATCATCATCATCATCATCATCATCAATATCATCAGCATCACCACCACTAAACATACAATATAACTATAGACTGCAAACCAAAGAAAAATCCAATTAATAAAAAAGCTTCTAATTGAAAAGGTTGCTTTTTTTTTTGCTGGTTTTGGCCCTCTGTGTGCTCTTTAACTACTCCACTGATTTTGAATACTAATTCTCTGTTCGAAAAAAACCACCATCATCACCGCTACTACCACTACCACTACTGCTACTACTACTGCTGCTAAAAAAAAAAACTGCTCTTTCCTTCTTCTTTCTGCCCGATCAAATGGAATAACTTGAGCTGTCGTTTGGTTTTTTTGAACATAGTTATATTCAACTCGCAGAAACATTCTCTTCATCGGCCATTCCTTTCATTTTCTCTGCTTCCTTCTCATAACATGTCGGCCTCTTCTATAGAATCGAAGAGTCTAAGGACAGAAGACGGCGACGTCAATGCCCTTTTAAAGAAAAACGTCAATCCAATAGCCGTCGAAGCCCAGCAGCAGGAAAAACGTGCAGCGCACCATGCCCCTCCGCTTGTCAAACACCACCAGGAAGCCAAACACGAGGTGAAAAAGAAGTCGAAGAACCCTCTAAAACTCTTCTCGCGATCTCACTCCCATCATGAAACCAAAAGCGGGTCGAAGCCGTTCGCAACCAAAAACAGCAGCGCAACACACGCCGGTGTGCATATAAAGAGAGCAAGCACGGGATTGCAAGGCAAGTCGTCAAACCCCTTTGTCAAAAACTCGTCGAGCACTTCGCTGGCAACGGCGAACTCCTCGTCGCCCTTTGCAGTGTTGGGCGCTGGCACCGACATTGCCTCTCCGAGAAACCCCCCGTCGAGAAGATCCTCCTCCCAGCAAACACCAGCTATGCACTACAATCCATACGGAATGAACTCCAACAACCCTTCGGTATATTCTCTGAAGACTAACTCCCATCTTGGAGACCTCGCGCCTTTTCATCCCGAGAAGGAGAAGCTGCTGCCGCTCCCAATACAGGATCCCAACGACTACTTGCCAGATCACGAAAAACAAGACTTTGTGCTGCTGAACGATGAGTTCACGATTCCAGAAAAGGGATCAAATAAAGAGAAAAAACTAGGAGACGGCGCCTCGTCTCACGTTGTTGTCGTGATTGGGAAAAAGGACCGCAAGCAGTACGCCTTCAAGAAGTTTTGTCTCATCGATGAAGACGAAAATCCAGAGGAGTTCTATAAAAGAGCGTCCAAAGAGTTCCTCATCGCTAAAGCACTCAGTGATAACAAGCACATCGTGCATGCATTTTATATGCTGAAAGTTCAAACTACTCTGAACATGTCTAGAGGTTGGGGATTCGTTTTAGAACTATGCAAAGGCGGCGACCTCTTCAACCTGATCTCCAAAACAGGCTGGAAAAACGCACCGCCAAACGAAAAATACTGCCTGTTCAGACAAATCGCCTATGCTCTGAAATGGATGCACTCAAAGGGGTTTGCCCATCGCGATTTGAAACCAGAAAACTGTCTAATCGATGAATCCGGCTGTGTCAAGCTGACGGATTTCGGCGTCGCAGTCTACGGCCATGAAGATGAAAACGATGTCACTTCCCCAATAAAGTTGAATAGAGCCTATGTCGGCTCTCCTCCTTACATCCCACCTGAGGTTATGAACTTGAAGGGCAATTTCCGCAATACCAAAATCCCATCATGCGACTCTTTCAAACAAGATCTATGGGCTCTAGGAATGGTTTTGTTCTGCATCGTTTACCAAGGAATTCCCTTCCAATCTGCTGAAAGCACCGATAGCCAATATAGAGATTATCTCGTCTCCTATTCAACTTATCTAAGCTCAAACCCAAGCTTCAAATTTGGAGACAAGAGCCATGGCCCAGGAGTGGAGTCTAAATTCGCTAAGGAGTTCCACTCCCCAGGTGCAGCAAGAGTCGCTTGGAGACTCTGTGATCCTGACGTTGAAACTAGATATACACTCGAGAACGTTTTCAAGGACCCTTGGTTCCAATCCTTAGAGACTTGTGTTGCCGAGGATGACGACGACGATTACGTTCCAAATAGCAGCCGCGTGGGGTCCTTTGATTCAAACACAATCTCTGTGTCTTCAAGATCAATGCTGGACGTGGCAGCTCCTTCTCCTTCACCTAAAATTCAACCCCTCGACTCCTCCAGCGTAATCCCGTCTTCTGATTCCCAGCAAAATACTGCCGCCTTGCCGCCGCTAGAAGAAGTTGACACAGAAAATGCTGTCTCACCAGTTGCTAATGGCTTAGACACCCTAAGCATCGAAGGCTCAAATGACGTGTTCTACGATGCAAACGCCGGTGCTAACAACTACCCACAACAAACCCACCAACAACACATTATACCCAAATCGCCAAATAATCCGGTTTCATCTAGCGCAATCAACAGGTCATCCTCTTTCACAAGCATAAACTCAACAAGATCCACAGCCTCCAGTACGCGCAGACACCCAAGAATCAAAAGGCATCATCATCTCGACGTGTCTAATCTCCAGGCTCACAACTCAATGCGCCTCACTAAACACTGAACAGTATATATTCCCCTTATATAACACACACTCTCTCTCCTTCTTTCTTTCTCAAATTTCACGATCGCCATTCCATGCATTCCCTCCCTTCTCCACGTAAATACGAAGCAGCCCTTTTGCTCCTATACCTCTCTTTCACTGTACGTAACGGCTGCTGTGTGTGAACCGGGGCCATTTATCACCTAAATTTAGGAAAAAAAAAATAATACTTTATATAAGGAAGAACTATAAAATAGAGCGAGAAACTCATATTACACCACGAACTCAGAGGCGTTAAAACTTTGGGGTCAGTGAATTTTGAAGGGTCCATTGACCAGTGACAGAGAACATTTACGATAAATGGCTACATACCCATCTCATATACTGACCATCGTGTACACCTTGCATACCCAATGATACGGCTCATAACATATTCCGGCCTATATCGGAGAAGGATAAGTATGTTATTGCTGCTTGCTAGACGTAACAGCTCACTGGCTGATAATTGGAGTGGTATAAGGAAGTCCACAAGCTGTAAAGAGGAGCTGTTTCATGGTAATTTGCAAAAGATTCTAGACAGCTCAAAAGTGCCCATCATGACTACAAGCGAGCTGATAGATGTTATTTTGAAGAAAAAAGGTCATATTGCGAAACACAGAATTCTAGAAATGCTTCGAACTGTAAGGCTGGATAGAAAGTCAGTTTTGTATGAACTTTATAAAACTGATGTCGGGAGCTATGAGACTTTTTTGAAACTTTTAAACAATCACTTCAAAAAGACTATCATCAATAACTTCATTCTCAAAGAACTAATGAGCCTAATCAACCTTAGTCTACCATTCACCAGAACTGTCCTTATCGACCTGTTCAACTTGGGATCGATCAAACCTTTCTTGCATATAGATCCAAATGAATTACCTGTACATAGTGATGACGAGTTAAAAATTCAATATCTTGGTTTGATATCGCAATTTTCAATCGCACGAACAAATACATTAACTGCGGCATCCATGCTTCTACAGAACCCAAACTACGTGAGTGCTGAAATGGTAAAATTATGCATAGATTCGCTCTGTTATAAAAATCCAAGGATTGACGAATTACAACTTGACATGATAATAAAACTACAGAACAAGTTCGATTTCAAGTTCAATGAATTCCAAGTTATTCAGATAATGGAAAAATTGGAGAATTGTGACTCTGTTTTAATCTCAAAACAAGTCATGAACGTGTTATTCAATAACATTGCCTTTGAAGAAGGTGCAGTTGTTGTCCAAAGTTTCTACTTCCTTATTTTGAAAGAGTTTAAGCTTAACAACCCTGCGGGGTGCTATTTGCACTGGAAAAAGATCAGAAACATATATAGAAGTATTGCTGACCATGACTATAGAATCCTGGGGTTGCTAATTACGATTTTCACGAAGAATAAAAAATTCAGGAATATGGCCAAAGAGATCATCTTAGAAATCCCCGAATCTGAGTATGGAAACTACCTGCTGTTCCCCAAGTTATTAGATTTTGCTGCCACTGTTCAAGATATAGAGCTAGCTAACAAAATTTGTCAATCTTTGAAGAGTTCAATAACTAGACCAATGCTATCAGACTTACTAAAATTACATCTGAAATTCGGTGATACTGAAGGAAGTGAAAAAGTTTTGAACGAGATCATCAAAAGCAAGTATCCTTTAACGTCTTATGACTATTCATCGATTGTTGGAGAGGTTTTAAGAAAAGGCCATCTCGCGAAAGCTATAGGAATTGTAGATAGGGTTCCAATTAGCGCGTGCGGGAATATTTATGGTAAAGTCTTGGGTGCTATAGTTGATAAGTATAAGGCAAATGGAGTCATTGAGGATAAGTACTTGTTGGTTATATCGCAGTATGTTTCAAATGTTGAAAACTATGAAAAAACTCATAAAACGAGGATGAACAGGTTTTGGAACGCTATTGCTGTCACATTCATCGAGTTCAAATTATACAAGCCAACAGAGGATATGATAAAAATTTGTCGAAAAATCTATTCGAACTCAGCCCATATTGATAAAGTATCTGAAATCAGTAAAATGGACCCTGAAATATTGGAAAATTCCAAAAATCCAATCCTACAGTCTTTTTTCACGGACGACCCTTTTAATGTTTCAGGAGATTTAGAGGACATTATCTTGAGATTTGACGACAGAGCTAAAATAGTGATCTTGAAAATAATCGCATCAGCAAGTTTAAAGATTCAATCGTCAGATTTAAACTGGTGTTTTCATAACCTGAAAAAACTTGGTGTGACACCCACGGAAATAATTGTGGACTTCTCAAAGAAAAACTATAGACATTATTCAAACATCGGGCTTGATTTAGGTGAAAATTTTCACAAAGCTGAATCCTATTGGCAAAATAACGGAATTGATGTTGTTAAAAAAAGAGCTACTATCAAACCCGATAAATAATGAATTTATATATTTATATACATGCATATCACGATAATAATCAATAATCTGTAGGATGACCTGTGTATAAAAATAATGCAAGATGGCTCTATAAAGTGGTGGTGAGAAGGTATATGCACTCTATTTTGGAGGAGGTAAAAGTAGCATATCCTTTTTAGCTGGCAATGCATTGTTAAACTCCCTCACAACAATCGAGCAGTCCACTTCTCTACAAAGTTGTTTCTTCTTATTATTTGCAACGTTTTGAAGGAAGGTCAGTCCTGATGATCTTTCTAATGCTTCAACTGGGACTTCGAACGAGCTCAGTTTTGTATCATTAGAAATAATATCATTCGGTAAAACGAATGCAGCAACCGCTAAGCTATCATCATTAGGCGATTTTTTCGGTTTCTCTCCAACCACCAGTTTGAAAAAATGTGTAGGAACTGCAATGTTTGGAGGATTACCGATAACTTCGTATTGGACTCTCCACTTTCCATCAGGGTCTCTCTTAGGAAGATACAGTGGTCCCGTAACAATACGAACACTACTGTACTGTTGTGTCAAGTCACGACAGAAGAACTCGAGATGTGCCCAGTAATCCCTATTGAAACCTGCGCCAACCTGAGGGCACATATTTGTCAAATAGAAAGTTTCGTCCATAGCATCCTGGTTGAATTTTGCATTAGCTGCAGGTGCCTGATGACCTCTGTCGTAACCACTTCTGAAATAATCCCTCAACTGACCTCTGAATTTCTCTGGGATCTTTTCGTCTTCTTTAAAAACAGACTTCTTTCTATCAACCTGCCCGCCATTTCTCAGCGACTCTGGCGTAATATGCTCAATTACCCAATATGGGTTCCTTTTTGCACGGTCATAGCAGCTTATAAACTCTTGTCTCGTCTCAAGATCGTGGATTGGCCCAGGAAAACCGTACTTGAAGAACTCTCCTGGGTTTACGTTTGAACCCCCATTGATACCAGCTGGAGTAGAGTACGAAACCAATCCACTGTTTGCAGTCGTCGTGTTTGTGGTCGTTGTCGTCGACGAGCTACTGGAGGATCTCCCCCAAAAAAAGTTCGCGATCGCAGCTGTAGCACCAGCACCAACAATTCCAGAGGCGACGTACTTACTCATAGCGAATGTGAAGTGAATATGGCTAGGATCTTTATAGCTCGAATATAGCAGATCTAAGTGAATAATAGCATATAGGTTAATAATCCAAAAAAAAAAAAAAAAAAAGGGACTACTGACCTGGTCTGCAAACATTTGGACTGACAGCATCTTTTTTGAGGGTCTCAGGCTGCAAGATCAGGTATAGCCCGAGTTCTTTCAATCGAGCTTTGCTTCAAGTCATCAGATGATTTGAGATTGAAACAGAATACCATATATCATAGGACAAGCATGCCATCAGCCGTGGAGATCTTCAAAAAATACCTGGAATATCTGGAGTACCACAGTGAACCTCTCTATGACTCTTTAAAGGTGCCAATCAACGAAAGAAGGATCAATAATCTGAAAGATTCGCTAGAAATTGAACAGCTCCCACAGGAATATCAGCAATGCTTGGAGATTCACAATGGACAAGTCTCTAACACATACTACGAACTGTTTGGCTCGTACAACTTTCTATGCGATGAGGATGTGATCGAAAAATGGCAAGCGAATTCAGTGATCAAGGACTTCAACGCCAAGCTGATCCCATTTGCGTCTTTGGAAGATGACTCCTTGTATCTTGACCTGTCAGCTCCTGTCGATGACCCAAAGTATGGCCAGATTGTAAGGCTAAATCGTGATACTCACAAGCCACATGTAATAGCGGCAGGATTCAAGGAATTTTTGGAAAGATTTACAAATCTTGTCTACAAGGGACTTATCATTCCTCCAAAGATTGAGAGCTCCAGATGGCAATTTGAGGATGATGAGTACGCAGAATTAGAGTGGATGTCTTATCCTTAGATGCTACACGTTCATTTATTTTTTGTTTGCAACCTGTAGTTTTATACGTCAAAAGTCTTTAGTTTTATATGTTGATGTTCATCCTCATTCTTCGATTCTTCTGTATTTCCCAGTTTTACGATCATTTCGGCAGTCTCTCGTTGCTTCGCTGTCAGTATTTCATTGATGACAACTTTGGATATTTTTGAGTTCAGTTGGACCAATGATATCAATTTCTTGTTCAAGTAGCCACCGAGATGATGATCATCCTCATATTTCTGAACTACTGTAGTGATCAATACAGTATATAAAGCTAAAATTTTGTTCTCTTCATCTTGATATTTCGCCGTCAAAACAATGAGCTCAATGGCCAGTCTCGGATCAGTATGCTCTCCATCGGTTAAAATAATCTTGGTTATAAGAAGTGGTATAATTTTTTTCAGTAAAAGATGATTTGTGATGGAGTTACTGACAATTATCGATTTTATTGCTTGTGCAGATATCGCAACGGTAGACTCATCGATCAATCCATTCACCAATATATCTGCAATCGCAGAAACTTCATTTAGATTCAAGGCCAATAATCCATGGCTAGAATTTAAAACAACACCAAGAGTCAATAAGGAATTTACTTTGGAAACATTTGTTTTCAGAGATAAATTGATGGACCTGAAGAATTTATTAACTAATGCTGCATCATGCATTTTCACCAGTTGGACTAGAATCGATTTCAAGTTTGGTATAATTATTGGAATGATTTGATTTTTCAGATCAAGCGCCTCAACTTCATAAATTGAAAGGAAAATCGCCAATAAACTTGAATATAAGTCAATTTCAATCATATCAGGGAATCTTGATATCATTGTACTAATCGAAGTCAGTGCTTTTCTCAAAAGCTGTAAATCATCATGACTCAACTTCTTCAATTTTTTGATAGGATAATCAGCGTCACTACCGGGATCTCTAACAAAAGGTAGCACATTCACAACACATTGGACATTGACACTGACTAGCTCAAATAATTTATCAACATTAGAGTTCAGATCCTCCTCATAATTCAATCCTGAATCAAAGTAATCTAAAAATATTCTCGAAATAATATCCAACAAAATCAATTGTTCTGAAACATTGCCAGTTATCATCAATCTTTCTAAATAATCGACACTCTCGTCGAAAATATCGTCTTGTAAAATCAATTTCACCAGTCCTTTGAATCCTAAAATCTTATGGAACGATTCCAAAATCTTGATACGTTGTACTGATTTTTCAACTGAAGAAGACGTCATCAAAAAGTGAATACTCTGGGAAAACAACATATAGAAGAATCCATACGAATCATGTGATAATAATTTGAAAAAATGTGCATCATTCTCCTCCGTAATACATCCAACGGCTTCGACAAAATTAATCCAGCAAACATCGTACAATTCTCCAAGATCATCGTCTTTAGGTTTTGTTTGATCATTTTTGAAAACAGCAAACTCCTTCAAAGTCGCAATCCATAATGGCAATAATAAATCCAAATGCTCACTAACCAGCTGATTCAATTCCTTATCATCATTCTTTTGAGCCAATGCTTTCAATTCTGCCCATGCATTCAGAATTGACAGTTTAACGCGCCGTTGGCCTCTTTTACTCGTGATATGAACCTCATGCAGTTTGAAATCTTCGTTTTCCGCCTTACTCTCTTCACTCTTCTGTAAATCCTCTAGTGAATCGATAAGAATCTTGGATATTCTACCTAATCGATTGATCTTAACAACCCGAGACCCAATAAAGGTGGCAGCAACGTTGATAGCTTTACTTGCTAGTATTGGAGTGCTGTCATGTTGAAATGCAGGCACTAGGGCAGATGTAATCTGTGCCTGTTGTTGTTCAAGTAAGGATAATTCAGGATATATGGGATCTTTTGTCGATGCGTATGTGACAACAATGTCTCCCAATAAATCAATTCCTGCCAATCTCAAATCAATGACGGCTGACGTTGCTGCACTGAAAGAGATTTTGATCAATTCAGAAACCCTTGATGATAACTGATCGAAAAGTCTAGAATCACGTTGAGTGTAACTCAATAATTGCCTCAAATATCGCAATACCGAGAGTTTAAATCTCCAATTCACTGTTTCTCCACTTTTGGAATCGTCGTCAAATTCGTCATCGTTCTCATCACCATCTCTTTTCTCATATTTATGAGCGATGGACTGCGCTTCTTCATCGTTAACATCCACTTCGACTTTCTTCTGCTTATATTTATTCAATATTAGGGTATAATTCTTCGAAATTACGCTATAAAGCCTTTTCTTCGGTAGATTAAATAGCTTTGACAGTTTGTTGAACCATGTAATATCATAAGTTGAATTTATCCATTCTTGAATGATCTTTTCAATGATTATTGAATGTGGGAACAGTTCGAGACAAATCCAAACATAAGGCTCAAGTTTTGATAGAAATTTTTTATCATCAACAGTCTTAATCAGTTGATACAAGCATTCGATAGCGCCTTGCAACAGATTCAACGATGAGCTCATTGGAAAGATTTCATTTTGCTCATTATATAGATTTAGTGTGAAATTTGAACCAATCGACTTCATCAAGTTATTTGGGATTATAAAACTAATAATATCGATTAAGGTTTTCAATGAAAATGATTCAGGATCAAATATTATCAATTCCTGAATTAATTTGATAAGTTCTTGTTGAATAAATGCATTGTTGAGATAATCTGTATTATAGAACAACAGTCCAGAAGTCAAATTTGTAATAACTTGCTTATGATCTGAATCTAAATCTTTGATAGTTGGACCTAAGCTTGAGATAACACACCTGAGAAGTTTACTCAAAGCTTTATTTGATTCCAGTTTGGAAACGTTTATGTCTGAACTCGATGCGTCTTTGTTGAAAGTTCCATATTTGTCGCTTATCAAAAGATATTCCATTGCCTCGAGTAGTTTGATGGCAATTGATTGGTTTATAGCAACATGATTCTCAATCAAAACTGAGAGGGAAAGCAAACTCACAGAATGAACATTCGGATGAAGATCACTGCTTAGTTTTTCTAGTATCTGGAAAATATCACTGAAAGTTGACTTCGAAGAGGTATACTTGTAAATGTTTCCTAGTGTTAATGCATTGAATGTTCTTTGTTGTGACGATTCATCATCCAGTATTTTTCTAATTAAGATCTGAATTTGCTCGTCAGATGAGTTAGGTGATAGCTGTGACACAATGATACCAACAGAATCTGAATTCAACTTTAGTGAAAATTGAGATGGATAGATTTCGTAAATATTTCTCAACGTTTCTAGTAGAAAAATACAGACAGATTGGTCCATTATTAGTTCTCCATCCCTGTTTAAGACCGAAAGTAGACCATGAATTGCTATCGAAGAATTTATAACAGTAGCGATTTGAATCTTATCACTCAAAGTTTTCGTCAGGATGAAAGTACGAAGGTTTTCAATCAAGGAGAGTTGGACTTTTTTTGTCAACGAAGGGAAAACTAGCGCGAATATTTCAATGGACAGATCTATTATTGATGTCTTGGAATTAACAGAATATAATCTTTTCAACGAATAGCTTTCTTGATATAATATAGAGAAGTAGTCTTCATCCAATGAATTAGATATAGGATTTATGGACTGTTGCTCCAGCTGATCAAACCAGAATGAATTTGCTAGTGGATCAGAGATGAACAATTCGGATTCAATGAGATCTTTTGAAAATACTGCTGAGTCTAATGATGAATTTTGGGTAAAAGGGGAATTTTCACGTTTATGAAATTTTACTGCAAGTTCATCGATTTCAAACCCATTGAATTTACTAGTTAGCCCATTGAAACATTGATCTTCATCTGTCTCTAGTATTTCATTTAGCGTTGTATTATTCCCATTTGAAGATTGTGATGCATCTTTTGATTTTGGATCGAATGTTTGCAAATCTGCAAAGTTTTTGATCGTTTGAATCACAACAAGACTATTAAAGTCCTGTTTGATTATCGGTATGATTTTGACATATATTTGTAGGATTCTCTTCTCCAGTAAGCATAAAAGACTATCCAGGTCTTTAGTTCTCATTCTAACATCATGCAGCTGGTTGATAATTTTTAATTCACGTTCCAGTAGTTTTGAGAACCATTTGACAGTATGATCATCAATATCTTTCAAGTTCTGTAAATAGTTTAATCCAGCAGTCAAAGAGTGAACATCTATATCTATAATTCTTTGTATGTCGGAGGTGGATGTTGTTTTGGACGATAATAAGAGATAATTGTCATTTGTGGATACCGCCAAAATCTGCTCTATTCTGGATTCAAACACAGATAAATCGTTATAATTGTAAGCACCTATGAGTACCACCCAACTAGTCAATAGTTTGAAATAGCTAGTATTATCTCTAAAATTAGAGGAATACTTTAGGAATGGTATTATCAGATCAAGAATCTGTTCCACAAGCTCAATAGGCACATAATCTTTATCTGCGATTCCAAACAACTTTGACAGGATTAAAGCTAATCCGTGAGATTTGACAAAGTGCAGTGTTTTGTCTGATGATTGGTTGAAATTATTTGACAATTCGTTGAAGGCATTTTCCATTAAGCTCTTGATTAATTGAGGAAAATTTGATGCGAATCTTGTTAGAACTTCGACTGTTTGAATTCTTACTTGAAAATTGGAAGAAACAGCAAGTTTCAATAGCACGATTTGATACGCCTCAAGATCGCTTTCTGATAGATTAGACAAGTTATCTAGAATTCGCTCGACAATCTTCAGCACCGGTTTGACTTTCAAGTGGTTTAGCTTTCTTTCATCATCAATGGTTAGATACGACTTGAACAATTTCTCAAACAAAATTCTTTGATTAGAATCACCAATGAACCTCAATAAAGTAGCAAAAATATCGTCAATATGGTTCAGTATTTTGGAAATCTCATTGGAGTTACTATTCAAAATTCGTTCATGATTGAAAAAGCTCAGTAATGAATCTAAAATTTCTGTGAATTGGGAATTTATAGATTCGTAATCATTTGCAAAATTCAAAGAAATGAAATGATTTATAGATTCCATTATTCCAATTTTAATGAAATTATCACCATCTATATACATCTCAATGAATATTTTGAAAGTTCGATTCAAACCATATTTCAGTAAAACGAACAATTCCGCAAGGGCCTTTGCAGAGGAGATTCTGATTAATTTTTCAGGGTTTCTCAACCCACTGATAAGACTTGGTCTCAAATTTAACTGGAAATGATTGGAATCTGGTTTTGGGTTCAGCTTCACAAAAAATGGGAAGGATTTGTAAAGATTCGAAATTAAAATAATTTGTGATGAAGGGTGTTGTTGGTCCAATAGATTCTTCAGCAGCTTGTTATATCTACTTATGAAAGATTCATCAATGAATATCGTATGATCACCGCAGTTGTTCAAGATAGTGAACAGTAATTGAGAAAGATTGATGGCATATGAGGAGATGTTATCGGGAAATCGTTTAAGCGTTCTCAAGATAGATAGTACCAACAGCGAGATGAATGAAGTGACACCGTGTCCAAAATTCTCATAGATGAATGTCAAGATCACCACAGCAAGTTCTTTTAGTGGTGTATACGCTGTGAGTTTTTTCTTGTTGTTGGCATCCGCAGCGGCAAAGATGTTAACAAACTTATCGGTGGTATCATATAATTTGGCTTTATTGAGTAGAAGTAACCTAGTATAGTTTTGGGCTATAGCTACTCTCGTCTGCTGGGTCACAAGATTTTCCAGGAGCTCTCTGTTTTTGTCATCGTGAAGGAAATCTATCTGGCGGTTCAGTTGGGTGAGAAGATGGAGCAGGACGCTGAAATCCAGAGAATCGGAAGAGATCAAAAACTGGTGGAGGTTGGCATGGTAAGCGAACAGGACATGCGGACTCTGTGCAGCGTTCTTTGATCCATCTGAAATCAGCAATTGGTGTAAGCTGTCGAAGCTGAACTGCTCCATTGCTCTCGTACTTCAGTTCGTTGGCTTCTTCTGTTCTGCAAGCTTGCTTGGTGTTATTATTGTTGTTCAATAGAGATTTGGTTTGGTGAAGGCTTCTGATTATGTAATAATTAAAAAAACTTGTCACGTGATGTGGTACACTGTCTAGGGCTTAAGGTCTCGGGACTTTTACAGACTTGAGTCTTGTTTGGAATCTTTGAGACCGCTGAGTCCTTGAAGATCAACACCAGCCGCAAGAAAATCTGTCAAATTCTGCAAAAAAAAACCATAAGTCAAGCAGGCACTAAAAAAGCAACCGTATAAAAATAGATGAAAGCTTCACCACCGTGTTCTGTTGAGCTGTATAGGTGCAATCAGTGTTGTACGTTTACTCTTTGGTCACTGGGGTACTACTCTCCAAGACCAGGAAGACAGTTTGTGTTATGTCAGCCGCTCTGAAGAATCCTGGACCTGACGATGTTGCGTCTGTCACATTTAGAGAGGACAGAGAGCTCGAGAAGGTGGACTATAGCTACAACTCTCTCCCGTTTTTCGAAAAATCTATCCTGATTCTGCTATGTGTATTCTTGCCTCCTCTGGCTGTTTATCTGAGGGCAGGGGCTCACAGCGAGCTGGCGGTCAATCTGCTCTTGTTGGTTCTTCTGACCATACCTGCAGTGGTCCATGCTTTATACATTGTGCTGAAGAGCTGAGCCTTGGAAAAGCACCCACCAGCTTCATAGGGACTGGCCGAATTAATTAACCAGCGAACTGGCTCAGAACCAATCACTCACTATATGCATATGTGCAAGATTGTGCAGATCGAGCCAGACGTCGCTAGTTTCGTTGAAACTACAGCTCAAAAACATCTGATTTTTATGATATTTACATCAATATTTTATTGTTGCTGATTTTCGCGTATAACTAAATGCAATTGAAGAAATCTAACAGGCTTAAAATCAAAGCCCAAAGTTTCCATCGCAATCATTGAACAAACTTTGAATAGAAAATCTTCACGTTATTCACATTCAAGCAATACCGTGCTTTGTGAATGTTTTCAAGGTCAAATGCAGTGAAATGATTGATGGTTTCATTATAAATGTTCCCAACGAGGTATAACTTTTTCAAATTTGGTATGTTTTTCAAAAAATTCATGATTCGGTAAGTGATGTGTAACTTTATACTAGGGTTACTATTCTTTATCGTCAATTCAACCAAGTTCGGCATATTTGGATTATGCAAGAATTCTTTGAATCTTTCACTTATGACAAATGGATCCGAATATGTGAGGTTCAAAACTTCAATCGAATTGAACCCAAAGTTACTTAATTTGAATGGATAGTTCCACGTACAATTGATAATGTTGAGTTTCCTTATGTTGAAATTCAAATCGTCTAAATCTCTTTCATTAAAATCAATCATGAATCCATCAATGGTTAGTTCTCTCAAATTGGGTAAATGCATCAAATGGCTGAGACTGAATAACGGCTCATTAGTGTTGTATGTCTTTATCTTGAGTTTCTTCACCTTCGTCCAGCTCATGTTGTTGTACTTCAAAAAATTTGAAGAATTGGATACGTTCAATGTCAATTCCTCCAAGTTGGTGAAAATATTCAACAGTTTCTCAAACTTGAAATTCCACTCGTTAGAAAGATTGGGTTCAGTTATGTGAAGCTTCTCCACATATTTAGATATAGATTTTATATATTCATTACCATCCAGTTTGTTTAATATCCAGTCCCAATTGAGGCTCAATTCGTTGAATAGGTATGGCTTCAGTAGTTGGTTCGTCATAGAGTTGGCCTCGCTGAGGCTAATTAAGTCAGGTGTACTTAAATGTTGAAATACGCCTATCAACAGCTCGTGTGGAAATTTATAGAAAGCGGACGACAGTGTGTCTTTAGGAGAGCGATAACTATTGTTAGTGTTTTTGTTGTTGTTGTAGTTGTTGTTGTTGTTGTTGTTATTATTATTATTCATGCTGTCCATCTTCATTCGCTTCGAAGGATGCTTAGGGACACCAAAGTCTCTTTTGTCAACAGCTGCCATTTTGTACTTCAATTTGTTATTGATCTTGTTAATGTCAGTGTTCTTCCTCCTTCTCCGCCGCTTTCAACTTGGCGCGATCTGTCGGTTTGTAGTCTCCTAGTCTTTAGTACTTCAATGGTTTTTTCACTGTGGATGACCCATTGATATAATTTCCTTTTTGGGTGCGCTTTTTCCTGGAAGCGAAATAGTTGAAAGAACGAGCCAAAATATAATTCTGTCTGGTGGAGCTTTTCCTAAGAAGATATGATGCTGCAGATGAAATGTTTAGCAGGCTAGACTGCAAGTTGGCCATATTTCTAAATGGAAGGATTGTCATTACGCCAGAATTGAAAAATTGAGAATTGAGAATTATGAGACTATATCGAGAAGTCACATAATGAGCATCTCAAACTTCTCAGAAAGCCCAACTCTTGTTGAATCGCATACACTGGTACATCTACTATCTTCACAAATATTTTGAATTGCATCTATCTAATCTATTTACCGAACTGGAATGCCAGTCACTAATACTACTTAATCTACTATATCCCTCCCCAGATTCTACTTATCACGTGACTCTCTCTTGACTCACACTTCCCTCTTAAAATTTCTCGAAAATAGGTTGAATAAGTAAGAAGTATAACAGCTTCAGTCGACATCAGCAACTACCACTGTCAAACTCACCGATGTCTGCTACAGTGGAGAGGGTAAAAATCCTCGGGAAGGACATTATCCATGTGGGTTATGGGCTTCAAGACCACGTTGTCCAGCAGCTCATTTCAACAGAGCATTCTTCAACTTACGTGCTCATCACGGATTCCAACATCGAGGAAAAAGGCCATCTCTCCTCCTATCTGAGCAAATTCAAGGCTTACCTACCAGACTCCTCTAGAATTCTGAGCTATGTTGTTCCCCCAGGAGAAGCCAACAAGACTCGTGAACAAAAGGCGGAAATCGAAGATTTCCTTTTGCTGCAAGGCTGCACAAGAGATACAGTTATCATTGCAATGGGTGGTGGTGTCATCGGTGACATGATCGGCTTTGTCGCATCTACATTCATGAGAGGAGTACGTGTAGTTCAGATTCCAACAACGCTTTTGGCAATGGTTGACTCTTCCATTGGTGGAAAGACAGCAGTCGATACTCCTCTTGGAAAAAACTTCATCGGAGCATTTTGGCAGCCAAAATATGTCTTTGTTGATTTGAAATTTCTTGATACTCTTCCTGAAAGAGAGTTTATAAACGGAATTGCCGAGGTTATCAAAACTGCTGCTATATGGGACGAGCCCGAATTCACGAGATTGGAACAAAATTCATCTGAGTTTCTTTCAACTATCAAAAAAAGAGATGCATACGGTAATACGGACTTGGCACCAATCAGGGACCATGTTTTCAAACTTGTATTGAACTCTATCAAGGTCAAAGCTGAAGTCGTTTCCAGTGATGAGAGAGAATCAGGATTGAGAAACCTCTTGAACTTTGGTCATTCTATCGGACATGCCTATGAAGCAATCTTGACTCCTAATATATTACACGGTGAATGTGTTGCTATTGGCTGTATCAAAGAAGCTGAGTTGTCCCGTTACCTAGGAATTTTGTCCCCCGTTGCCGTTGCTAGATTGGCGAAGATCTTTGTTGCCTATGGGTTACCAATATCAGTTGAAGATAAGACTGTCAAAAAGCTGTCAAACAACAGAAAAACACCAATAGATGTACTGCTGCAAAAAATGGCTATTGACAAAAAGAATGATGGCTCCAAAAAAAAAGTTGTTATTTTGAAACGAATTGGTGAGTGTAATGAACAATCGGCTTCCTATGTCAATGATGAAGATTTGAGATTTGTGCTCAGTGATGAAACTTTGGTTTATCCATTTCTAAATACACCAGATTTCAAGGCCACTATCATTCCTCCAGGGTCAAAATCCATTTCAAACCGTGCACTAGTTCTTGCTGCGCTGAGTGAAGGTGAGTGTAAAATCACTAACTTGCTGCACTCAGATGATACCGAGCATATGTTGAATGCCATCAGCAAACTCAACGGTGCTCAAATTTCTTGGAAGGATAATGGCGAAACTTTAATCATCAAGGGTAATGGTGGTTCTTTACAAAGTACAGGGGCAGAATTATACTTAGGCAACGCCGGCACTGCCTCCAGATTTTTGACTTCTATCGCCACTTTAGTCAAGTCTTTTTCTGGTCCTACCTTCACTATACTAACTGGAAACAAACGTATGCAAGAGCGTCCAATTGGCCCTTTGGTTGATGCTCTCAGATCTAACGGTGCTGAGATTGAGTATCTCAACAATAAAGGCTCTTTACCGTTAAAAGTCAAAACTGTGCCAATCAAAGGTGGAGAAATCAAATTGGCGGCTACCATATCTTCTCAGTATGTCTCTTCCTTACTCATGGCTGCTCCATATGCTGAAACTCCGGTAACTTTGAAATTAACGGGTGGGAAGCCAATTTCCATCTTATATATCGATATGACTATTGCACTCATGGCTCAGTTTGGCGTCAAGGTAGAAAAAGGTGATAACTACACTTATAAGATTCCAAAAGGAGTTTATAAGGCGCCAAGTGAATTCGTAATTGAATCGGATGCTTCTTCTTCTACTTACCCTCTAGCCTTTGCAGCTATTACTGGCACCACTGTTACTGTTCCAAATATTGGATCTTCCTCATTGCAAGGTGATGCGAGATTCGCTATAGATGTTTTGAGGCCAATGGGCTGCCAAGTTGAACAATCTGCAACTTCAACTACTGTCACTGGTCCGCAAAAAGGATCTCTAAAGCCGCTCCCATCAATTGATATGGAACCTATGACTGATGCTTTCTTAACTGCATCTGTTGTAGCAGCTATAGCCCAAGGCACCGGTGGGAACCATACTACAAATATCACCGGAATTGCAAATCAACGTGTAAAGGAATGTGATCGTATTGCTGCGATGGTTCACCAATTACATAAGTTCGGTGTTACTGCCCATGAGCTGGAAGATGGTATCTCTATCGCTGGTATCAAGATTTCTGATTTGAAAATTCCGGTAGAAGATGGAGGTGTTTATTCTTACGACGATCATAGAGTGGCTATGAGTTTTTCCCTGTTGGCAGGGTTGGTCCCAAAAGGCCCTGTTTGTATCCAAGAAAGACACTGCACTGGTAAAACTTGGCCTGGTTGGTGGGACATTTTACACTCTTCTTTAGGCGCCAAATTAGATGGATATGAACCAAGAAAACTTGATACCACGGGAACTTCCAAAAATGATAGCAGTATAGTTATTGTTGGTATGAGAGCAGCTGGTAAAAGTACCATGAGTAAATGGATTTCGTCCTCTTTGGGCTACGACATTATCGATCTTGATCATGTTTTTGAGGAGAGATATGGTGATATCAAAGAATTCGTTAAACTTCAAGGATGGCCAGATTTCCGGAAACGTGAGCTTGAAATTTTCCAGGAGGTGATTGTGAAGAATTCTAAAAATCACATCATCTCTACTGGAGGTGGAATTGTGGTTACTGAGTCTGCAAGATCAAGCTTGAAAGAATATATCAAGAACATGAATGGCATTGTTTTACATGTTGAAAGAGATATCGATAACACTGTACAGTTTTTGAATGAAGATGCAACAAGACCAAGTTATCTAGAAGAAATTGAGAAAGTTTGGAAACTCAGAGAGCCATGGTATAGAGACGTCTCCAACTATCATTTCTTTTCCCCATTCTGTGATACAAGTGAGGAATTTGTCGAGTTGAGACAAAATTTTGAGAACTTCATTTTTAAGATCATTGGCTCTAAGCTTCCTGATTTTTCAAGTTTCAAAAGATCTTTCGTCTATAGACTAAACATAAATGATGTCGATAATGATGTTGAGAAGCTAGAGCAGCATTCTTATGGTGCCAACGCAATTGAACTGGTTATTGATATGGATAAAGAGGAATACACTACCAGTTTCGTGGAACACAAAATTGCCATAATAAGAAAATATACAAATTTGCCAAGTATATTCACATTGAAGACCGTGAATGAAGGTGGAAATTTTAAGAGCTTACAAAGATACAAATCTTTAATCTTTTCAGCCTTCAAGAATGGTATTGACTATGTCACAATTGATCTATGCTTATCAAAAGAACTGCTATATGAAATTGTTGAGGCTAAATCCAACACCAAGATAATTGGCGCTTATTACGCTGATCCTAAGGATGACTACAGTTCTCAATTGAGAAAACTTTCTGCGTACTACAAAGTTGCACTGTTAATAAACGTCGACCTAATCAAACTTGTTGGTTATGCTCACAACTTCGGTGACAATTTTGAATTAGAAAAGTTGGTGCAAAGTTTTGGAAGCTCAAAACCAATAATTCGTTACAACTTGTCTCAAAAGGGGCGTCTGTCTAAAGTCACAAATTCGCTTGCGACACCTTTTGTGTCCACTGAATCAGACTCTGTTTCCGATCAATTAACGATCAGAGAGCTTAACAATACCTATTTCCAGATTGGTGGTGATTTTTCAAAAAAGTTCTATATTGTTGGTGAACCAATCTCCCATTCCAAATCGCCAGTTTTACATCAAACCGGATTCAACATTTTAGGTTTGCCACATAGATTCGAGAGATTTGAGACTAGTGACATCAGTAAAGTCGCAAATTTGATGAAAGACCCTACATTTGGTGGTGCAGCAGTTACTATACCACTGAAACTGGACATCATCAATTATCTTGATGAAGTCAGTGAGTCTGCTACTATTATCGGTGCTGTTAATACTGTTATCCCGTTAGGAAATGGAAAATTCAGCGGTACAAATACTGATTGGATTGGTATCAGAGAGTCTTTAGTAAAGAATGGTATTCCAACCTTTTCCAATAAACAAAAAATAAATGGTTTGATTGTCGGTGCTGGAGGTACTTCTAGAGCTGCCATTTACGCATTGCATCAAATAGGTTGTCAGACAATATATATGATCAACAGAACTTTCGAAAAGTTGCAGCCAGTTAAAGATCATTTTCCAGAGCACTTCAACATCAAGCTTCTAGACTCAGTCGAGGATGCTAACACTGCTAATCCAGTTTCAATCACAATTAGTTGTATACCAAGTGACAGACCGTTGGATCCTGAATTATTGCAGAAATTAGAAATCCTTCTGAAAAAAGGTTATGCTAATAAAGATTTTGCAGGATTTACGCCAAAATTGTTGGATTGTGCCTACAAACCTAGATTTACGCCGATCATGCAATTGGCTAAAGCTAAATACGAGTGGGATACTATCCCAGGTGAAGAGATGTTGGTGCATCAAGGTGTTGCACAATTCAGAATCTGGCATAGCGTTGTTCCTCCATACACTGCTATTTTCAATGCTGTTAATAATTGAAGTGATCCAGTATAAAATTCATTTAAATATATCATTTTCTCCCAATTTGAGTAAATCACTTTATTCGTGTATCTAAAAGAAAGTTAATGGTGAAATGTTTGATAAGAATAATAACACCTCTCTTACTAAATTTGCAACTTCTATGAACTCTTTGATCATCGATGGTGTTTCGATAGGAACGCCATCCCTTTCAAAGTACAGTATTTCGCTGACTGTCCCATGGCTTTGTAGATTATCGCTGTGCATACTAGCAGTAACTATGTGCCCTCTATACTGACTTCCATTCTCACTAACATCCAATTGTTCGCCATGCAACTTACGACCTCTGATATAGGTGATCACTTCATCCTTCTCGTGCACTTTGATAAGATGTGTCGATATTGTCTCATGCTCACCAGTATACCTGATCCGGCATGGTACACTGTTTGCAATGTATTCCTCGCTAGATGTTCTCTCTACCTTCATTTACGTATACTTGTTTTGGTATTATGGTCGTTGAGGCTACCTCGTTCTCTACACTACGCGTTTTCAAGTATATTAATTAGCACTACTCTTTTGCAGATCTTGTTCGCGCTCGTGATTGAAACAAAATAATGTCAACTACAAAGCAAAAGCTACAAATCGGAGACAAAAACAAAATAAACGAAGGTAGCACCAAGAAGCACTATGGCTAACTATCTGATATCTCGAGCCATAGATCCACTGTTTGGCATTGCGGTTGGTGTAGTGAGCTACTACGCATACGAAAGAAGAGTGGGAAGAAAGCCTGGGCATAGCCTTAACGAGTTGATTGCAAAAAAATTAAAGGGAAACAGATGCTGAAATGATGAGATACTGTTCTCCTAGTTTGAACAGCCTCTGAATCAGTGTTACTTATAGTTATCTACTCTGGTGGTATTTTTCCTATTGCTTCAATACCTACCGCATTTACAGAACTTAGAAAACGGTACTCCATTCATTGCTAATCATGTTGACCTCAAAATTCCCAGTTTCATATCTTTACCCATAGACCTTATGCTTGCTGGGAGTTTTCTGTTGGAAGACTCTAATTCACTAAGAGTGCTGTTTATCACTATCTCATCAACTTCAATAACCTCAATTTCACCTCTACTCTTCTTTTCTTGAAGAATTTTCTCTTTATCCGTAGTATAAAATAGCTTAATAGCATTCTTTTGTAATGGCTCATCCTTCACAAAAAATTCAATCCCAACATTAAAAACCCACAACAAAAGGCTTTTGGTTTCCTTTTGGTTTCTGATCTCTAGCAATCGAGTGGCATCGCTATTGACATGGTCAAGAATCATATCGAAAACATATTGAAATGGTTCATACTCCATAATTTTATCCTTTTGAGTCAGTAAAACCGTCCACTTGTATATCTTATTGATACCAGCATTTTCATCAAAAATTCCAATATCTTTGTGGCATAAAGGACAACTCAAAATGACGCCCTCTCTACTTATTTTGGCAATGTCATCTTCTGGGCCCATTGCAAAGTAGTATGACCCTATAAGCAATGAATCCTTATACGGCCTGAGTTTAGAAAACTTTTCAGTCAGCGATGTATCATCTGTCGTGTTTGGCTTGTGACAGTGCCAGAAATCCAGCATCTCTGACCACATTTCTGAAGGCATCTCTTTCACTTGACTAACATCAAAACTATTTATAAGATTATGATTGCACGCTTTACATTCAACAGCGTAAACCCCTTTTAACTCTTTAGATAGAAACGATGCAGTCCACTTATAGTTCTGGCTCATGCTCATCAAGAAGTTTGAAGATCTGCACAAATGACTATTTTGGGACGCCTGTTCGAAAGGCAGTCTTATACTTATCGAAGAACCTTTCACTTTTATACACCGTTGGATGTTCGGTATATTAGCTATTGCATATGGCAAAGGGATGATAATGCTTTCCTTCTCTTCATAGAGGACGAGCTCGAGCAGAGTGTTACTAGGCTGAGTGCATTTCCTCAGTTCCACTTTGCCCTCACGTTTTATATCGACTACAATGGAAATACACTTTATTCTCGTAAGTATCTCCACATAGTACTGGTACTCCATATCCGAACACGGCTTCGCCATTCTTCGAACTTTAGTACTCTGGTTCTTATTGTAGAACATTGAGTCGGTAATAGTGAAGTACAATTAAACATCCCGACACCAGAATCGCGATTAGGCGGCGCAAAGCTACATTTTGATATTCAACTATCGCTGCTTAGACGGTCAAAGAGACTATCTGAGATGGAACTGAGGTGTTGCTTAGGCAAAAAAAGATGTATAAAGGTGCTGATGTGATGGATCATTGATGATTTTCTTGGGTTTCTTCAAGAAAAGTCCTATCTGTGAACTTAGCTATGAGTAAATCACTAGCTGCTGCAGAGAAAGACGAATCTGAAATTCCTCAGAAAAGGTTTGAGTTTGACCAAGATGAGTTTCCGGAAGGAGGGTTTGGATGGTTGGTTGCTCTTGCTGGCTGGTGTATTATGGCATGTACCTTTGGAATGGTAAATAGCTTTGGTGTCTACCAGACGTATTACGAGACAGAAGCTTACCCCTCAGAAACCACTTTCAAGATCTCTGTTATAGGTTCATTACAATCATTTTCTCTATACATCTTTGCTTTACCCGCCGTCACTCTACTACACTATTTTGGATCCCGCGTAACTGTTGGTATTGGGGTGCTAATTCAGTCGTTTGCCTTTATGATGATGTCATTGACCACCGACATGTGGCAGTTATTTCTTACGCAAGGTATATTACTTGGAATGGGAGGTGGCTTTATTTATTTAAGTGGAGTTACTGTTCTAATGCAATGGTTCAAGCAAAAAAAGGCAATGGCCATGGGTATAGTCTCATCTGGATCTTCACTTGGCGGTGTCTACTGGCCCATAGCAGTTAGACGACTGCTTAGAGATGTTGGATATGCTTGGACCAATAGAATATTAGGGTTTATTTATATTCCCATGGGTGTGATAATGGTTTTGTTTCTGAAATCAAGATTGACCCTTAAGCATCCATTAGCCGATGTAAAGCGAAATCCTCTTATGCTGAAATTCAAAGTACTTAATGACCGAAGATTTCTATTGCTCATATTTGCAAATCTTGTTGGGATGTTCGGGTTATTCCCTGGGCTATTCTACGTCGATCTCTACGCTACAAAACTCAGTGCGAAGTTGGGCTCCGAACTAGTTGCACCAGAGTACTATCTATCAATTTTGAACGCCTTAAGTCTCTTTGGAAGAATCATACCTGGAATGTTAGCTGATAGGTTTGGCCGTTTGAACGTTTTATTTCCATTCTTGGTTCTTTCAGGCATTTTGCCTTTGGTTCTTTGGCTTACATCAAGTGATTCTGAAATCGTTTTTTTAATATTTGTGATATTTTGGGGTTTCTCATCTGGTGTATATGTTTCGTTATTTCCAACAGTGGTTCCCCAACTTTTCGGAGCTGCCGATTCTCAAAGTCGAATGAGTTTTCTTTTCAGCATTGGAGGTATTGGCGCACTTTTCGGTCCAATTATTTGTGGGAGCTTTCTGCCTCAAGGATCATCTGATGGTGATTTAACTGGATTTACTCAACTCACTGTATTCACAGGTGTAATGCTATTGGGTAGTGCAGTCTTAGAGGCTATTCTCAGGCTCTCTTATTCGAGAAAGTTAACAGCAATAATTTGAGCGATAACTTTATTGTGCGATTTCTAATCTGTGTATATGTATCTTATTGAATGTGCATTATTTGGCCTCTATTATACACTGTTGATTCTTGTAAAATGCACATCTTTTCGCACCAATTTCATAAGATTCAACGTTCATTGCAAGTGATATAAGACGATATCTGATAACTTATCGAACGACTAATTACCGTTAACTGAACGCGAGAAAGTTCTCAATAGAATTCATTTTGGTTAGAATTTCGAGGTATGACTGACATACATATGTGTCTTTTCTCAAGGTAAAATCAGCCATTGCATCTCTTGAATATCACAACTACGGTAGCATGAGTAACAACGAAATGTAACTACAGAAAATATCACACTCTAATCTCTCAATTATCAATTTCTAATTGGAGTATATTCCTAGTCTATTTTCAGTGTTCAAATGTTTCATAATCGATGTAGCCGCGCTGGTCATGAGAATAGAAGAATGATCTATCATAAGCATTTAGGGGCCAACCGAATTCCAGTCTATCGGGGAGATCTGGATTAGAGATGAAATATCTTCCACAAACGATAACAGTATTTCCCTTCTTTGCTTCTTTTAAAATGATATCTGGATGTTTTGGATAATCGCCAGCTTTGAATACAATACCTTTCCAAATGGAGTAGACAAACTCGTTAGAATACAATGACGGAGTATCGGTAAGTGATGTAATACCATGAACAGCTGGTTCAACCAGATGAATGTATGCCAATCTTTTCCCATCCTGAGCTCTCCTCTCTAATTGGCCAATAACATAAGAGTATTGGGCGAGTGTCAAAGGGTCTCTACCGGAAGCTCCACCAAAAGTCCCAAATGGTGATAATCTTACACCAACACGATCGGCTCCAATGGCTTCAACAATCGCATCAATGACTTCTAGCGTAAAGCGCGCTCTATTTTCGATGGACCCCCCATATTGATCTGTTCTTTGATTAATATGAAGATCAAGAAATTGGTTGAGCAAGTAGCCGTTAGCAGAGTGTATCTCGACCCCATCAGCACCTGCTTCTAGAGAGTTTTTGGCGGCTTTGACGTAGTCTTGGATATAAACTTGGATTTCCTGGATCGTCAAACCATGCTGAGGGTTCTTAGTTTCCCTTGCTACGATTCTGGCCTCATCATCCAAGTAGATATCATCTGAAGCAGAAACGTATTTCATCCCCTTTTCAGCCAAGATTTGTGGGTTGGACTGGCGACCTAATGCCCAGAGCTGTTGGAAAACGTATGATTTATTCCTATGAATGGCTTCAAATATCTTAGTCCAATTCTCTATCTGAGTTCTGTTATATATCCCAGGTGCATAATAATAACCGCCAGCCTCCTCAGAGATGAAAGTTGCCTCTGTTATGAGAAAAGTTCCTTCTCTGGAGGATCTCTGATCGTAGTAGGTGATCATCTGTTCAGTAGGGACATGATCGGCAGTGTTTCTGTATCTTGTCAAGGGGGCTAGTGCAATTCTATGCTTGATCTCAAGTCTACCGACCTTCAATGGCTCGAAGACAATCGTATCCTTTAGCGGGGTGATCTCAGAGCTCATTCTTGAGAGCTGGTGCAACCCTGTTGATGGTAAATGTGGAAGAGGTATTAGAATTGCTTCTTGTTCCTGCAGGTGCAAATAAAAATGAGTATGAATGCTAACATAAAAGTATTCAATACTGTGCCATCAAACTTTACTCAATTTCCCATAGAACTAGCAATTGAGTTGCAATAGGAACTCCTGTACAACATCAGTATATACTACTACCACTACCAGTCCGAATTTACGATGACTAAGTAACAGCGGATCCTGCTCGAACAGAATAGAAGGGCATTAGGTTAAACATCCCTCGACACCTTAACACCAAAGTAGGCTGAAATTAAAGTGACAAGCTCTAGAGCGCTTCCAATTCCAGTGTGCTGTCTTCTCACAAAGACAACAATGAGCTCGATATTGGATGAGGTGAAGGAGTACGTAGCTGCTCCAATAGATTTTGAGTCGCAAAAATATACAGAGAAGCTGACTTACCAGGTGCTGATTGCTGGGGGAATTATCTCTTCCCTCGTTGGATTCGCTACTCAAGATATTAAGACTTTGGGAGTCTTTTATGCGCTATCTATCCTAGTAACGCTAGCACTAGTTATTCCACCTTATCCTGCATACAGAAAGAGTTCTTTACAATGGTATTCTCCTAAAATTTCTGGTTTATAAGATTTGTGATGTTTAGAAAATGTTGATGCTATAATTGTCAATTTTGACAGCGTAGACAAAAAGACGGTCAACAAGGAGAACTCTTGGTATCTTTGATCGCGTTATTAGAGAGCTGATAGCTCTATTCTTTGGTGAATCCTTTTTTCAAGGATCTCTACGGGTGATTAATTCCATGCTACGAACCGACTCTAGTCTCCTGCGTGTGGTCCAGAAATAAATGCTCTAACCAAAAGAAAATGAAACCGATTTCATATCATCGAACACATACCACTTTATGATCAACTTCGATCAAAATGTCCGATCTTTTCTTTGGCTTCGATTTATCAACTCAACAGCTCAAACTGCTGGTCACAGATGACTCTTTGAAGCTAGTTAATACCTATAAGATTGAGTTTGATAAGGATCTTCCAAGCTATGGTACCAATAAAGGTGTATTCTCTAACCAGGAGACAGGAGAGATAATAGCTCCAGTCAAACTATGGATCGAGGCTCTTGATATGATCTTACAAAGAATGCAAAAGGATGGCTTTCCTTTCCACCAAGTCGCTGGTATATCGGGCTCTGGTCAACAGCATGGTTCTGTATATTGGAGTAATCAAGCTCCAGATTTACTAAGAGATCTAGATCCTTCTAAAAGCTTGAATGAACAGCTATCCCCTAATGCATTCACTCTACAGACATCTCCTAATTGGCAGGATCACAGTACTGGGGAAGAGATTGCTCTGTTCGAAAGCTATGTTGGCGGCGCTGAAAATCTTGCAAAGCTCACCGGGTCCAGGGCCCATTATCGATTTACTGGCCCTCAAATAAGAAAGATTGTTAAAACCAAACCGGAGATCTATGAAAACACCTATAAAATAAGCTTGGTTTCGAGTTTTTTGGCATCCTTGTTACTGGGTAAGATCACTGGTATCGAAGAAGGTGAGGCGTGTGGAATGAATTTGTATAATATCAAAGAAAAAAATTGGGATGATAACTTACTAGCTATTGGAGCCAGGGTGCATGAGAATGATGGTATTTCAGATCCTCTAATTCGTGAGACTGGAGTTAACGTGTTGAGATCCAAGCTAGGCAACGTTGTCAAGATGGGTGCGGATGCGATAGGTGAAATTTCGGAGTATTACACTGAGAAATATGGCTTCAGTGAACACTGTAAGATATACCCGTTCACGGGTGACAATCTGGCTACAGTTTTAGCGCTACCTTTGGATCAAAATGAGATTTTGATCTCCCTGGGAACAAGTACTACAGTGCTATTAGTCACGAAAAATTACATTCCATCATCAAATTACCATCTTTTCATCCATCCCACAATTCCTGATTCTTACATGGGGATGATTTGTTACTGTAATGGATCTTTGGCACGTGAAAAAGTAAGAGATAAACTCAATGAAAAGCATGATAGATCTCGTAATGATTGGTCTTTATTTAACGAAATTCTTGAAAAGACAGAGCATTTTGATAAAAGACTAGGATGTTATTTTCCGCTGGGTGAAATTGTACCTGACGCCAAAGCTCAAACACTCCGTGCGAAAATTATTGATGATGAATCAATTGAGATAGTTGACAGCTGGGACGTTGAACTAGATGTGTCATCAATAGTTGAAAGTCAGGCCCTAAGCTGTAGAGCCAGATCATGTCCAATGTTATGCTTCAGCGACGATACAGTGCATAATTCGAACGGCAAAGATCTTGAATTTGATGGGAAAATTATAAGCAGAGAATCTTTGAATCAAAGGCCAAATAAAGTTAGTTTCGTTGGTGGTGCATCTAGTAATAAATCCATCGTGAAAACGTTCGGTAAAATTTTAGGCTCGTTGAATGGTATTTTCAGATTCGATAATTCCAATTCTTGCGCTATTGGCGGTGCATATAAAGCAACATGGGCATTTCAAGGGAATTATCAGGATAAACATATTGGCTTTCATGAGTTTCTATCGTCCAAGTTTAATTGGTCCGATTTAGAAGAGGTTACGACATTAGATAGATGGGAAGAATATCAAGTTGGATTATCAGGGCTACAACAAATAGAAAATTTTCTGAAGAAGTGAGGATTACTCGTTTGAATCAAGAAAGTTTGATGCAGCTATATTCTACCCTTTCTATAGATATATCATATTATACATGGACGTCAAAGTACGAGCGAAATATAGAACAAAATAATGCTAATTTCTCCAATATAACCCTAATATATAATGCTAAAACGGGATCCTTTATAAAGAGGTTATACAACCTTCATAGTGAAGATTGAGTGAGAATATGAGTTTTCGGTCTCGTTCTTATGATTTCATGACACAAAAAAGGACTTAAAACGAAACGTCTTTTCCAGAAGCAAAACTTATGAGTAAGAAAAAGTTCAAACCAGATATTAACAACCAAATCATGACGGCGAAAAAATTTGTCAAACGACTGTTACTCATATCCTTGTAAGTAGGTCCTTCTGACTGATCGGCTTCCTCATTCCTGTCTTCTCCTAAGTCCTCTTGTGAACTCTCATGTGAGTTCTCTTCGAGATTCTGTTCACTAATCCTCATATTGCTCAAATCCATCAAACCAATTGCTTCAGGCTGAGAGCTATAACAGTTATTTTGCAAATTTACCCTCATTATTTCTTTCGAACTTGTAAAATAAATCAATGGAGCAGAAACAAATGGTAATAATAGACACAAAATAACTTGGGATGCATTTAATGCTCCAGAGAGTCCACTTCTACCAGCTACTAGAACAAGGACCAAACATGGGGTTATAGCAACAGATCTTGTAATTAATCTTCGGAGAGTTGGTGGCAGAGTCCAATGTAAAAATCCTTCCGATACCATCTGGCCAGCTAATGTACAAACAATACCAGCAGATTGCCCTGAGAAGAGCAATGCAAGAACAAATATCAAACCAGCAGTTTTGCTCAAATTCGTCGACAAAAGATTGTAAATTGAAAATAAATCAGTTTCACTTTCACCAACTAAAGTTGATCCCGAAACAATCAATATAGCAGAATTGACAAACAAGGCCACAGTGAATAGTGATATAATCAATTCAGTTATCGTGTAGTCCATAATATCATTGATAGCATCGATAGATGGTTTATAATTCAGATTATTTTCGTCATCAACGTCAGGCTTGTAGTTTCCATTGCTTATATCAAATTCGCGTAACCTTGGTTGAACCAAGCCAGACCCTAAGTACAAAGAATGAGGCATAACAGTCGCTCCCAAGATCGCTAGTGATAGATATAACCCGTCTCCTTGAACCAAATCTTCACTTGGGAGAAAACCTCTCATGACCTCAGAGAATTTGAAATCGACGTCAATAAGCTCAACGGTAAAGCATGCAACAGTAAGCATAACCAAAATAGAAACAAATGCCTCAAATATTCTTATGACCCTCATATCCCCATTGGGTTTATACGCCATCAAAACTATCAAGACGTCAACTATTGTTAGTATGACACCAATTATCAAAGGGATATTGAAGAGGATATTCAATGAAATGGCAGTTCCAATCACTTCAGCTAGATCTGTTGCAATAATTGCGATTTCGGCCAACACATACACTGCAATATTGAGTTTTCTTGGCAAGTGCTTTCGACAGTTTTGGGCGAGATCTAATCCAGTGACAGCACCTAATTTTGCACACAATATCTGAAGGAAAGCCGCTAATATGTTTGAAACCAAAATAGAACAAAGTAACTTATACTTATGAGCAGAACCAGCTGCAACAGCAGTAGAGTAATTACCAGGATCCATGTACGAAACAGAAACCATCAAACCAGGGCCTATAAATTTCACATATTTTACCAAAATCCTTTTGACTTTTTGGAACCATGAAGTGTTGACTTCAGTTGGGATATTGTTGTGAGAGTTGTCACTATTTAATGCAGAGTAACTATGCCCAAGGTCTCGTTCACTTATATTTTCATTTGTGCTTGTACTAGACCGCGTTAAGTTATAAGGTTTTAGTCCGTTGAAATCAGCTTCCTCGTCATGGGCTTGATCATCTTTGGATACGAATCTGGAGACAAGGTGCTTTGGGAGCTCCTTATCTACCTTAGCGAAATTCATCCCTGGATTCGCTAGAGTTATGTATGAACTGTGCTAACCTGGGAAGTAGAGATGGAGCTGAAATTCCTGAACTTCACGTTTTGCCTCAAATGAAAATGCAATGCTGAATGAACGATAGATGGATTTCTATTTTATAGTTTCACTTATGACTGTTGAAGATCAAAAGGTAAGAAGTACGCTACGTTTCCCTTCAAATGTATCTAATGCTTTTGTTTATCCCATTTCAATGTCATAACCTTTTTTTTTTTTTCGAAGTTTAGTAGACTTGTCTACCACGAGAAATACAGTTTTACCCGGATTCTTCCGTGATCTGCACGTGATATTCACTAACAGCTCGCTCGCTACAGAAGGTGATGATTCAACGAAATTTTGAACGCTTCTATTATACAGGCTCTCTATTTCTGGGCATCAGTTTAAAGCCTCTTCAATCTGGCTCACAATAGGTTTCAAGAAGTCTTTTTTGTTTGGGACAAAATGGCCACCATCGTGAACAAATACCGCTTTTTTGTCTTCTGGGTAAAGGTCTGCTAGAAATTGCGATCTCTCAGCTGGAACAGTATTGTCTGCAGACCCATAGACAATGATGTTTTTGGTGTTATAAGAATCATCAGCTCGGACGGTAAATGCTTTTTGAAACTTTGGGGTTATCTGTAAACCATCACCAGACTCTTTTGGTTCTGTGAATGTATAACCTGAAAATGTCAAAGCAAATTTGAAATAATCCTGGTTTGTCTCCGGATAGTCTTTTATCGTATTTGCAATGATCGCAGTCAAAGCAGCGCCTTGAGAAAATCCCAGGATTCCGTCGTATGGTCCGTTTGCCTTAATATGAGCGACAACTGATTTGATAGCTTCATTTAAGTCGAGGTTCTTAGAAATGTCGTCATGATAGAACCAGGATCTGTTGAGATTTGCATCAAAGATCTCTTGCCACTTAGCCTCGTCAACCTCGAATGGTAAATCTTTTTTCTCCAAAATAGCTGGACCATCGATGTAGTCAAGTTGAATATTTGATTTTTTTAGTAATTTTCTGATACCTGATGATTTCTCGGAAAACACCTTTCCATTTTGAAGAAAACCGTGTAAGCAGAGGACTTTAGCAGCAGGAGTAGACATTGTGAAAGTGGTAACGTTCTGCTCTTTTGAGTGAAGATGTCAAGGAAAGATTTTTTAAATGACAGATGATATATATAATTTTTCTAAACGCCGGTCTTTTCTGCCACCAAAACTCGTACAAATAAACGTTTGATTCGATTTACTATTTAAGCTCCAGTCGGAGTGGATTGACAAGATATCCACTTAATGCTGCGGTATAGAGCATTTTAAAGAAATTTTTAAGCGAGTAAACATCCTTAGAGAGAATGAATAATCTTTGAAATAATAGAAATGTGAGGAGAGATATTTTTTCTCTTTACATAAACTATATGTAACGGTATAATATATAATTTCAGTTCATATATCAGACTCCTTCGAAAAAATATTCACGGGGTAACACAAATATGCTTAGTAATCACAATAAGGAATCCGCTTCGAGGGGAAGCTCTATTGTTCGAAATATCATACGGGTCTGGGTCTCCAGCCAATAGAGTAAACTCCAGAATTTTTTTCAGTCATTCGATAGAAGGAAGAATGGGAGGGGTGGTTATTTTATTTTCATAGCAGTATAAATAATAAAGTAATTGCACTCTACGGCAACGATGTCAGATCCTTAAACAACTTGTATTGAAGCGTAGTCGGAGTTCAACTGCATGATGGTGGAGCAAAAAACAATGAAAGCTGCGGTTTTCAAAGGAGCTGAAGATATCAGGATCGAAGACAAGCCAATTCCTCAGATTATCGATCCGACAGATGCAATTATCGAAGTGGAAGCAACAGCGCTATGTGGTACAGAGCTTCATATGTATCGAGGAGATGTCATTCCCCCAAACGCAGACTACATAACTGGCCATGAGTTCAATGGAACCGTTGTAGCAGTGGGATCAAGTGTCGAGAATTTCAAAGAAGGGGACGATGTCATTGCTACTTTCACTGTGCAATGTGGTAAGTGCTGGGGCTGTAAAAGTGGTCTCTCGTCATCATGTGTTGAATCGAAAGTGTTTGGCACAGCTCTATTGGATGGTGGTCAAGCTGAATACGTTCGTATTCCGTTTGCAGACAATGTTCTATTCCCATTACCGGAGCACTTGAACAGACTTACTGCGTTACTCATGAGTGATATCTTCCCGACAGGATGGCTCTGCGTTAACAACTATCTTAAAAAAGTAAACTACGACAAGCAAAGAATTGAAAACGATGTTCTCATTCAGCTAGGTGCTGGCCCCGTTGGTCTTTGTTGTGTTGCTGCGTCAAAAGCACTTGGAATTCAACATTTATACGTATGTGACACGGTCGAGTCAAGACTCTCTGAGGCCAAGAGGTTAGGCGGCATACCCGTTAATTTGAACGAGATCAAAGACGTTCCTGCCTTCATCAAATCCAAAACCAATGGACGCGGTGCAGATGCTGCTCTAGAAATTGTTGGAAACTCATCCGCCTTGAGAACTGCGTTTGACGCTGTTCGTTCAGCCGGATTTATTTCCTCTGTGGGATACCACCATGAGCCTCTCCCTTTCAACGGCCTTGAATGTTATTTGAAAAACATCTCTCTACAATTTGGTAGATGCCCCGTCAGATCGATTTTCAAAGACGCTTTTAAGACTTTTGAGAAAGTTGCGTATCAATTTGATGACTTTATCGATTTGGTCCTTCCTCTCGAAAAGGTTCCGGAAGCATACGCTTTGTTCAACGAACACAAAGCACGGAAAATCGCATTTACCGTCCAATAGGAGTGGAGGGGCTTCCTTTTATAACTTATTTTCCCCGTTCTCATCTACTACTCAGTTAGTTGAAGAAGTAGTCTCTATAATCTTGTCTCATGGCTTCCTGTACTTCTTGAGAACCGAAGTAGTGTCTCTATCCATAATGTGTCAACTAATTTCCGGGCCACACGAAAATTTTGTCCATCGAGAGAAATAAACTTAAGTACAAAAAAATTAGAGTTAGCACTCTCACACAGATATAATCCAAAAGTGTAGCAGCTGTGAGCCTGCAAGAATAGCCCTAACATGGACTACAGATTCAAGCATACTACAAAAGAGAGAAAGAACTCAATCGTTTATGGTTCTGTCGGCAAAGGAGGACTATTCAACCCAGCAGATTTCCGTACCCAAACTGTATATGAGGAAGATGAGCAGAGTCCTCTTCTTCACCCAGAATATGACCATCTAAATGCGGCATGCCGCAGAAACTCTTCTAGCACAGAACTCTTGAGACAAGAAATAGAATTACTCAAAGATAATAACCTTTTGGATGCCACGGTCAATGACAACTCTAGTGACTACATCAACAATACATGGGAAGAGGCAGTTTCAAAAGGTTTGGTGAAGACCAATTTACGCTTTGAGATGAATTCTTTATCCAGCAGCTCATTTCCTCTAATAATTACATTTCTGTTACAGAACTCTTTTTCCCTTGCATCAATATTCTCTGTGGGTCATATAGGTAAGTCTGAACTAGCGGGGATTACATTGGGCTCAATGACTGCAAATATAACCGGATTTGCAGCAATCCAAGGTCTTACCACTTGTTTGGACACTCTATGCTCACAAGCCTATGGAGCTGGTAAATATAAATTGGTTGGGCTCCATTTTGTTCGTTGTTCAGTATTCGCTATCTCATGCTTCTTCCCGATCGCGTTGATATGGATATTTGCAAGCGACCCGCTTTTGAGACTGATAATACCAAAAGCAGAGCTAGTCGAGATAGCTTCAAGATATCTAAGCGTTGTAAGCTTTGGTATTCCAGGATTTATATTGTTTGAGTGCGGCAAAAGATATCTACAATGTCAAGGGATATTCCATGCTTCGACTTATGTATTGTTAGTATGCGCCCCATTAAATGCATTGATGAACTACTTATTTGTTTGGAAATTCAAGTTTGGATATATAGGGGCGCCCTTAGCCATCGCTATAAACTATTGGGCGATGCCTTTGGGTTTATTCATCTTCTCATTGAATGCTAAGACATGCCACAAGTGTTGGCCGGATGGTTTGCCTGTTATAGATATCTTCAAGAATTGGTCGAAAATGATGTATTTAGCTCTACCTGGTGTGATCATGGTGGAAGCAGAATTTTTAGGCTTTGAGGTTATAACCATAATGGCTAGTTATTTGGGAACCACCGAATTGGCTTCCCAAAGTGTTGTTTCATCTGTTGCGGCACTGTTCTACCAAGTTCCCTTCTCCATTTCTATTGCAAGTGCCACTCGTATCGCAAATTACATCGGTGCCTCTTTAGTAAACAATGCTCAGAAATGCTGCAGGGCTTCAGTATATCTTGGATTGATAGTTGGAGTTCTGAATAGTATTATCTTGTACGAATTCAGATATACCATAACCAATTTTTTCACTAATGATCAAGATGTTACATCGCAAGTGGTACAAATACTACCGCTAATATCACTGATGGAAATTTTCGACTGTTTGAACGCATGTCTTGCAGGTTGTTTACGAGGTGAAGGTTTACAAAAGTTTGGAGGTTATATCAATCTTTTTTCTTTTTACATTATTGGTATACCATTATCGTATTTATTAACGTTTCATTACAGTTGGGGATTGTTTGGTTTATGGGCAGGAATATGTTGTGGGCTAGTATCTATGTTTTCGCTACAATTTTATACAGTGTTTATCGGATCAGACTGGGAAAAGATTGTACAAGATGCCAAACATAGAAATAATGAATAGATGTGTTTTGGATCTGTTAGTTGGTTGTAGATCACCGTTGACATATAAGCTGTTCAACGTTGCGAGTTCAGTTCGAACTAGTAAAGACAGGTCGTGCCCCATACTTTTTTTTGACTCTCAAGATAAACAAAATGTTACAAGTACATCAAAGCTTATGGGATATCTAAAGCTGACGCTATGGATTACTACTCTTCTCTAGATTCAAGGTCTTTGGACTCAGTTCCAACTATATTTGAAATCATTTCTTCGAATGAACTAGAGAGTCTGTTGTCTCCGTCCATTCGTTATATCATCGTTCACTATGCTCAAAAATATCCCAAGTATTTGCTGAGGTTGGCTTTAAAATTTGACGAGTTCAACCTTATTTTTAGAGGTGCAATCGAATATAATCATTTGAGGTATTGGAATTCTTCCTTTACTGAGAAGTTCTATGGATTAAAGAGACAAAGCATGAATACAATTCAAATCAATGATAAAGATAATAAAATAACTCAACTCGTCGAAAGTAAGAAAAGACTGTCAAACGTTCAGATTGCTGGAAGTCTGATGAATGTCGTCGGTACAACTTACATTACTGAAAAACTTGATGTTATTTTCGAGAAGTTGTATGCGAAATATCTGATGAAATCTTTGAAACCGGATGATTTCAAGAGCTCAGTAAAGTATTACTTTGTCAAGATTTACCCTCATTTAATTTCAACCATTAAAATGCTAAATATTCTGTTTCAAATATTCTATCTCGCAGGGAAGACTAAGTCGCCATCTGTGGTCGATTATTTATTGAGAATAGAGTATTCAAGATTAAATCAGTTTGACTATCAATTAAATGAATCTTCAGGCAAGCCTAGCCAAGAAGCTAAAAACAAACCAGAACGTATAAGACCTCCAACTTTTGGTGAAGTTTTAGCTCAAATATGTTTGAAATATTATAGACCACTGAAAGCACTTTTATTCAAATCTTCAACAAGTATTTTCCCATTAGCAATCTTCATGTTAAAGTTCTTAGAGTGGTGGAGCACAAGTGAATTCGCTCAAAAAATATCCAAAAAACAAAACTCAATCAATAGAGAAATTCCACCTCCAAAATATTCAAAAAAATCAACTCTTAGTGACAAATGCCCAATTTGTGGGGAAGTAATCACAAACCCTGCAGTTATTGAAACTGGCTACGTATTTTGTTATCCTTGTATAACACGTTACCTCCTTGAGGGAAGTCAAAATGATGGGGGAAGATGCCCTATCAGTGGCCAAAGATTATTAGGATGTGAGTTTTCAAATAGTTTGAAACAATGGAAAGTTGAGGGAATAAGAAGGTTGATGATTTAATTCATTTTGTATAGCAGTTTGACGCGAGTTTGTTGTGAATTAATACTTATTGGGATTTTCGAATTTTCTCAGATCATGTTCAACCTTGTTCAAAACACTCAAATTTTGCCTCAATGAACCAATATTTATAACCAAGTTATAGTTATTTTCGAGCTCTACTAGGCTCTCTTTGATATCAGATTGTTGTTTGTATCTTAGTTTCGAAATCAATGAATAAGTTTCTCTTAGAATTTTGTAGTAGCCTTCAGTTCCAGGGTCTGTATTAGATAGATATTCGATTATCAGAGATACTTTGTTCTTGACAGTTTTCAATAGGAATATTTGTGAGTCTGTTTGGTCTCTAAATTGGTCGTATTCATCGTAATCTTCGGTCTCCTTGATATCAAGAATGGTGTCTATGGCTATTCTTTCGCTTTCTCTGGTTTCGATTTCATATTTCAGCTCATTCAAATCATGATCATAGATCTTTAAAAATTTCTTGTTTGTAAATTGTGTCGAGGCAAGAGTGGGATTGAATATCAGACATATAAGGCTTGAATTGAGATATTTTAGCTGCTCGAAGAGAGATTTTGTGAAGCTATTGCTTTCTAAGTGGGTATCCTCAACTATCTGGTATACACCAATGATATACTCATCGGGTAGAATTACAGCCTGTTGTTCCAACATCTCGTTCAAATGAGAGGAGTCTATCTTCTTATTGGAATCAACCACCAGACTAATCGAATTGATAAGTCTTATTCTCCTTTCTTGTTCATTGCCCATTAATATACCACAAACTAAAGTTTCAGCTTTTAGCAACCTGTCTAATAGTCTAAACGATCATGTACATACGTTCCAGTTTATGATTGCCCCCATCGAATTCATCATAATCAGCCCTAGAGAACTGATCTGAGATATTTAACATAACCATCGGGTGTAGAGCAACTGATTTCAGTGCCATTCTCTTGTAGGATGCTCTTCACTGGTGACTAGTAAATGGACTATAAAGTGTATCTCTTAATTCATATGTGCCTAAAAAGTCACCTACTGATAAAATAGTATATGATTATTAAGCTTAAGTTACCCGAATCTGAATTTCATTTAGATGCATTAATATTTATGGTTACTTTTTGAATATTAGCTGCATATATATATACCGAAACGTGAGTTCACTATTTTCCTATTCTCTGATGTAAACTTCACGCTTCCAGCATTCATATGCTCGTGATAAACCTTAAGAAGTATTTCTCAACTCAGTATTCACTCAATGCTATCAAAAGCAGCCTGGATCCAACTGAAGAAAGGAACTTCCCCACCATTAGACTTTCTTTAAGTATAGAATCCAGATTACAACAATTTTTTTTTAATTATCTAAAACTACCTATATACTAAGGTACATAGTGTGCAATTCCAAAACCTGTACCATAAAATGCTCTTAAGATCTCATACTACATAACACTCGAAGTAATAGCACTTGCTATCTAGTATCCACTAAAAGTATCCTGATATTCACTATTTCCCACAACTAGACTGCAGAAGAACTACTTCTAATGGTGTTTGGATGTTAATAATGTTTGGATGTTATTTTTCAATATTCAAATCTTTTGAGAACTGCGGCTCAATATGAACCTTTTGAGATACTTGTTGAATTTACCTCCCTATCTTTCAAATAAAGTAGAACCTCATATACTAACTGATGTACAGTTTGTATTACAGAAATTCATATCTCAAATAAGAATTATTGTCATTGATTTTATATCAGTTGAACTAGTAGTCCCTGAAACCACTCCGGCTACCATAAGATATCACAGATGCTGAAATATTGAATAGTTGACTCCGAATCAAAAGTAACACTTGAAGATGAAACCTATTTGATATATCAAAAATATTCAGGATTATGTTTTTTGTAATCTACAGAACAAGCAAGTATAACGAAGCTTCTTTGTTTTGTGCTAGACGTATATCACTTGTAAAATTGAGCCTCAATTTTCAAAAAGCCATAACATCAAAACACCATCAAAACACCATATAGATATCTCGCTAACTACAAATTTAAATCAGATCTGAATGACCAGGGCATGAAGTAGAGATTTTGAGACATATATCAGTAAAAGAATTTGGGGAAAGATAGATTTTTTGTCAGGTATTGTACTAACGCAGCTGGTAGTTGTTCCAAGCGTGTGGTTTTTTGGAATAGGGCCAGCTACGCCTTATTCTATCTTCTTTATATAAAAGTAACAAAAGCCAGCCAAGTTGATGAATAAGAATGTATCCGATAACTCTCTAATATTCGAAGTAAATGGAAGCTGTAGAGCAAGGTGAAAAGGTTAACTCCAAGCTAGGCGAGAATGAATCAGATGAAGAGAGAAATTGTCTTTCTGAGGATCTTTATAATGCGATTAACTGTAGTTTTGATTCTCTGGCTTGACGATTGTCTGCGTTAACAGCTTATGCATTCTGTAGAACTTTACAGTAACGTTTCTGCAGCGACTCACTAAAGAGATTTTCGAAAGGTAGTTAATTCTAGAATTACCGTGCACAGTTTATTGTTAATGAGTATAGAGGATTTTCGTCATTTTTTGTGGCTCTCTTACATGCTGGATTACCGACAGGAAGGAGAAACCATAGAAGGCTATCTAAATGATTTTTTCCATTCTCTGTTGATTCTACAGAGATTCAATCTGGAGGTAGAATCAAAATGCATGATTACAAGAAATCTTTCGATGAAGCTATCTTTATTTAATTATCGAATGCAATATACTCAGAAAAGGAGCATTAAATCACTTTTGGTTAGCTAGTCTGAGTAAAAGCTTCATATCGTTTTCAATGTGCATTGTGAGGCTCAGAGATCTTTCAGCCCAAAGATTCGTCAGCATCTTCAACAACATTGATTAGATCCTGATGTTCCTCACCTTCGTGAGTCTCATCAGTTATTGAATTGGATTTGACGCTTTCAGGAA
>JAKTRK010000069.1:0-50454 GCA_030579675.1 Liangdongia quercuum | reverse complement strand
TCACCACAGACGTGGGTAGCCCAGTAAGCGGAGTTACGCTCAACGATAACCTTGGTAAAGTACGCACCGTTTTCTGAGATTGGGATGGAAGCAGTGGAGTAAGCTTCACCAGTCAAAGAGTCAGTACCTTGGTAACTGGTAACAGTTAAGGTAAGAGTTGGCAATCTCTTAGTGTAAGTAACCCAGTCTGATGGGTTGTAATCATCACAAGATGCGGTTTGAGCGTTAGCGTATGAGGCAGCAGCGGCGGCAAGAATAACTGATTTGAATTGCATATTGAATAAGCGAAAGTGAATGAGTATACAGCTCTTCAAGGAGCCAGAAAAAGGGAGGCAAATAGTCCTGAATTTATATGCTTTGCAGTTTCGAAATAGCACAGTTTCGAAGCCCCCAAAGATCAATATTATCGATGCATGTAAAGGCATACAAAAAGCCCAGTATAAGCCTATGCAAGGCCTCGAGAGAGAGAGACCTATCAATGACTCGCACTGCTAACTTAGCCACCCAGGTAATAATGGTAATGGAAGATCCCTGACAGGGTTTCTGCTCTATGATTGGGGAGAACAAATCTCAAGGACCTTTGACTTTCCAGCCTGCGGTGTTGACAAAACACTGATTTTCAAGCATCTCAGCTGGCACCGAATCGACTTTGACATTCGAAAAAAAGATGTAGTAAACTGTATTTAGTACGGTTCATATGTGCTTACCGGTATGTTTTTGGAGGAATTTATCTTTCGATTTGTTTGACTAACAGCAGTTCATTGTGATTGTGGTACTCTAGCTTTGGTTTTCTCTTTTCATGATGTTATGTATAAGCCTGCAAATTTGATAATCTTGGTTACAATTAAGCCTTATAGATGAAAATTTCAACACTGATAATAGTCCCAGGGCTCAGCTAATATGTCAATAACATTTTGAGATCTAAGTCTGTCTTTTCGCCTTACAAGACCAAATATGTTTAAAGAGGTAAATCTATAGATAAATTTGCATCAGTGAGAACAAGATGAATTGGAGCTCACGAATTTCTATCTACAGGATTTTTCAGCATCTCAAAGTATCAATATCAATATAACTAATTTGGCTAGCTAGGGGAAGTAAGAGACCAGTTTACTAGTACTCATTAGGGAATAGCTTATAATAACAAAGCACCGATGGCCAAAGCACCGACAGAAACACCTAGGGCAGCTGCTCCACCTTCGTAAGTAGAGACAGTAGCGCTAGTGGAAGCTGCTGCTGAGGAAGAGGCTGCTGCTGAGGAAGAAGCGGCTTCAGTAGAGGAAGCGGCTTCGGTGGAAGAAGCTTCTGCTGAAGTGGAGGCTTCAGTTGAAGAAGTGGCTTCACTAGAAGTAGAAGCTTCAGTTGAAGAAGCGGCTTCACTAGAAGTAGAAGCTTCAGTTGAAGAAGCGGCTTCACTAGAGGTGGAAGCTTCAGTTGAGGAAGCGGCTTCACTAGAAGTTGAAGTAGCTTTAGCGGTAGAGCTGGTTGCTGCTGAGGTTGAAGCTGTTGTAGCACCACAGACATGGGTAGCCCAGTAAGCGGAGTTACGCTCAACGATAACCTTAGTGAAGAAAACATCGTTTTCTGTGATTGGGATAGAAGCGGTAGAGTATCCCTCACCAGTTAAGGACTCACTACCTTGGTAACTGGTAACAGTTAAAGTAAGGGTTGGCAAAATTTTGGTGTAGGTAACCCAATCTGTTGGATTGTATCCATCACAAGATGCGGTTTGAGCATTAACGTATGAAGCAGCAGCGGCGGCAAGAATAGCTGATTTGAATTGCATGTTGGATAAGCGAAAGTAGGTGAATGAATAAACAATAGAATGCTTGAGGAATAACAATCAACGTTAAAAACCGGAGAAGATTCTTTCCTTATATAGGTTTGATGAATTCTAGAGTCCACACAAAGAAGGTTACATTCAGCGGACATCCTTTACAAGTATAGGCCTATCATACTATGGGATGAAAGCCCCGAAAGCAAGGCACATACTCCTTGGCAAATATCAAAACCAATAGCATATTTGCGTGTGTACAATTACCGGATCATGATATACGTCTGGTCAATACTGCCAAGAGGATTCCAAGAATTGTCCACCTCTGATATTTTTAAGGCATATAGGTGCAGCTCATCAAGAAGTAGAAGACACTCGATAGATTCACTTGTACTTATAGGAATCTTGGCAGTTGGACATGTCTTTCTGTAACCTGTCACAATCAAACAGTGTATGCTTCTCGCATCTTTAAAACATATCATATTTGATAAAGCTCAGATGAGGAGATGTGAGTGTGCTAGCGCCACTCGTCGATCAAATGAGTGCTAATAGCCTAGTCTTAAGGTCTTATTCCAGTCCTCAGAATAGCTTTTAAGACTGCTCGGTGCATTTTGCAAAATAAAGCTCAATCTCAGACGCTTTCCCAAAACGTAATGTCCTGTTGAACTCTGTGACGCACATCTATGTATAGAGGCTCATATCTTTTGCACCCTGCATGAAATTATCAAAAGAATCTACGACTCGAGCATTTTAGATGGAATTATGTAATTTTATCGTCTCTCAATGCCGGTGAAAGCCAAAGGGGAACAAGTTGCTGGCCGAGAGTTACCCAAAATCATAATACTCAAGAAGTGGGAAGATCCTAGAGATTCTAGACACATGCCAGCCCGTGGCTCATTGCAGGTGTCACAATAAGCGATCTGGTAAACATTCTCGGCATGGACGATGTAATTGTTGCACTCTCAATTGAAGTTGACTAACTGACTCGAAGTTGACTACCCGACTCGAAGTTTACCATGAGTGAGACCAATACAGCTCGAAACAAGTAACGCAAAATCTCGATTCAGTTTACTACAATTCGGCCTATCCGCTGTCAGATTATAGTTTACGTTAGTTAGCTCGAAACTAAATATCTAAATAAACAACAAAGATAATAGGCCAAGGAAGGCTGAAGAAGAGATCATCAAACCGTTAGCACCACCCTCGTAGGTGGAGACGGCAGCAGTTGAAACGGCAGCAGAACTTCCAGTCGAAATGGTGGAAGTGACTTGAGCTACAACTGTGGTTGTCTCATTACCTTCAGTAGTAGCTGATGCTGCTGCTGTTGCAGATGTTTCTGTAGTAACTGCTGCTGCACTAGTAGATGTCTCGGTGGCAGAGGCTGCTGCACTAGTAGATGTCTCGGTGGTAGAGGCTGCTGCACTAGTAGATGTCTCGGTGGAGGCTGCTGCACTGGTAGATGTCTCGGTGGAGGCTGCTGCACTGGTAGATGTCTCTGTAGTAGCAGTTAATGGACAGTAAGTAGTGTATTGTGTGACAACTCCAGATGAAGTGGTGGTGACGACAGTGACACCAGTGGTGACTGGTGTTTCGGTACAGATATTACTGGAACATGAAGTAACGGTGATAACTGTAGTAGAATTGCTGTAAGCGACAGCTGTTGAAGTGATTTCTGCAACGGAAGAGGCAACGGCTGATGAAGATTCAGCTGCTGATGAAGATGCAACAACTGATGAAGATTCAACTGCTGATGAAGATACAACAACTGATGAAGATTCAACTGCTGATGAAGATACAACAACTGATGAAGATTCAACTGCTGATGAGGATTCAACTGCTGATGAAGATGCAACTGCTGACGAAGAGGCAACTGCTGACGAAGAGGCAACTGCTGACGAAGAGGCTGCAACACTGGCCGAGGAAGAGGCTGCTGCACTGGCTGAAGAAGAGGCTGCTGCACTGGCCGAGGAAGAGACACCACTGTTTGAGCTTGATGGGGTGTAAGATGGGTTTGGAATTATAACGGATTCAGTATAGAGGGGTGTACCATTACTCGAAACAATGACAACTCTGGTGGTGTATTCAGGCCCGCTCAAAGAACTTGTGCCAAGATATCTAGTAACTGTAACGGTGGTGTCACCTGGGATATACTTGGTGTATGTGACCCAGTCTGCATCGGCACTGTTGGTCCATGTAGACCAGTTTGAAGTTGTAGTTGCAGAAGTCGAGGATGTGGTAGATGTGCTGGTAGATGAGGTACTAGTAGATGTACTAGTAGAGGATGTACTAGTAGATGTGCTAGTAGAGGATGTACTAGTGGTTGTAGCTGTATCACCACAAACATGAGTAGCCCAATAAGCAGAGTTACGCTCCGTAATTATCTTGGTAAAGAACTGACCATACTCTGAGATTGGAAGAGAAGCAGTAGTATAACCTGCACCAGTCAAGGCATCGGTACCATCGTAACTGGTAACAGTAACAGTCGTTACACCAGGAACTATCTTGGTATATGTAACCCAATAAGCTGGGTCATACCCATCACAGGATGCTGTTTGAGCTGCTGCTGTGGATAAGAGAGTTGAAATGGCGAGAACAAGAGAGGATCCGAATCTCATTGTTTGATTTGTTTTAATCTAATAAGCGAATGTGATTATTTAGCCAAGGAAGTGAAATGTTACTGTAATAGGGGAAATATTGGACTTCATTCAACTTATATAGTAAACAATAGATACTATAATTTACAATCTATAATCGTTAGTAGAAGCCGATTCACGCTAAATACTAAAGTTTGAGATTAAAATAAATTCGGCTTCATTGGGATGCACTCTCTATTTGTGCTATCTTCTACTTCATTTGGATTGCCAGCGTCCAACACCTAAGCCAAAACCAATAAGAGTGTTCAAAACCTTAGACATCATTCCTGAATTTTCAAAAAGCATGCATCACGGCTCAAAATCAAGCGAGTTGATCACAAATTATTTGTTTGTTCATGCATCTGCTTCGGGACTGTCCCCCAGCTGAGGACTGCGTTCAAGCAAACAAAACAAAGTCAGCTCACCGAATCCTCGTCCTAGCGCAGTAAGGCTCCAAACTAACATACCTTCCGAGAAGAGTACTTCGCTTCATGCCTAGTACAGGGTTGCTAGCTACAAACCTATTGTTTCCTTTTCCAAGTTTAATAAAGGTATCTTGAATCTAAAATCCACAGTTTGATGTATATTCCCGAGATCCCAATATGTTGTCAAAATCGCTTAATACAGTAGGTTAAGAAATTGCCTGCTACATCGTATGCTCAATCGTATTCATCCAATCCCGATTTGCAAGTCCACCTGCATGTTGCTTGCACTCATGCGCCAAAACCTAATCCGTACTGCAGCATTTCAATACAGCCCCTGCTAAGGTAAAAATCTCTTTTATTAGATTTTACCGTACCGTTAAACTTGGTCGCGGATCATAATTCACGTTACTTAGCTCGAAACTAAATACCTAAATAAACAACAAAGATAATAGGCCAAGGAAGGCTGAAGAAGAGATCATCAAACCGTTAGCACCACCCTCGTAGGTGGAGACGGCAGCAGTTGAAACGGCAGCAGAACTTCCAGTCGAAATGGTGGAAGTGACTTGAGCTACAACTGTGGTTGTCTCATTACCTTCAGTAGTAGCTGATGCTGCTGCTGTTGCAGATGTTTCTGTAGTAACTGCTGCTGCACTAGTAGATGTCTCGGTGGAGGCTGCTGCACTGGTAGATGTCTCGGTGGTAGCAGTTAATGGACAGTAAGTAGTGTATTCTGTGACAACTCCAGATGAAGTGGTGGTGACGACAGTGACACCAGTGGTGACTGGTGTTTCGGTACAGATATTACTGGAACATGAAGTAACGGTGATAACTGTAGTAGAATTGCTGTAAGCGACAGCTGTTGATGTGATTTCTGCAACGGAAGAGGCAACTGCTGATGAGGATTCAACTGCTGATGAAGATGCAACAACTGATGAGGATTCAACTGCTGATGAAGATGCAACAACTGATGAAGAGGCAATAGATGATGAGGTTGCAGAACCAACTGGAACAATGACAGTTTCGGTGTATACAGGAGTGCCGTTACTGGATTTGGTAAAAACTTCAGTAGTGTATCCTGTTCCAGTTAAAGAGCTTGAACCAACGTATCTGGTAACGACAACGGTAGTGACACCTGCAATTGCCTTAGTGTAGGTAACCCAGTTAGGATCAGTACTGCTGCTAGCAGATGAGGTTTCAGCAACGCTGCTAGTAGCTGAACCAACTGGAACAATGACAGTTTCGGTGTATACAGGAGTGCCGTTACTGGATTTGGTAAAAACTTCAGTAGTGTATCCTGTTCCAGTTAAAGAGCTTGAACCAACGTATCTGGTAACGACAACGGTAGTGACACCTGCAATTGCCTTGGTATAGGTGACCCAGTTAGGGTCAGTAGAAGAAGAGGCTGCTGAGGTAGATGTTACTGATGAAGTAGTGGAGGTTGATGTTGATGATGTAGTGGTAGTATCGCCACAAACATGAGTAGCCCAATAAGCAGAGTTACGCTCAACGATAACCTTGGTGAAGTAGGCACCATCTTCTGAGATTGGTAGAGAAGCAGTGGTATAACCCGCACCAGTCAAGGCATCGGTACCATCGTAACTGGTAACAGTAACAGTCGTTACACCAGGAACTATCTTGGTGTAAGTGACCCAATCAGCTGGGTCATACCCATCACAGGATGCTGTTTGAGCTGCTGCTGTGGATAAAAGAGCTGTGGCAGCTAATACGATGGAGGTTCCAAATTTCATTATTGTAAGGTTCGGTAAACGAGTGTGGATGATTCGAAATCGAGTTTCAGATAGGAATCCGGATGTCTAACAGATGTCTGAGATTAAACTAGTGGGCCTTGCGAACTTATATAGTAATCTGAAACATCAGAGCTATAATACCGAATAGCACTGAAGTGCTGCCCAGGTATACCACCTCACTACTAATGCATTAGTATGCGTCGGGCTTCTTACTGCTCTTGAGTATTTCTCGGCGCCCCCAAAGTCCATAAAGGAAATGGAAGCCCCAAGAGGTCAAGCTTTCGTCCATCTTGGAAGAGCTTGCACGGTGTATGCAGTTCTGCAGACCAATAAGCATATTGCTAAAGAATTGTATCCCGGGTGCAGGCGCAAGCTTATAATGTATCACCACTGATCATAGACTGATCGCAAAGATAAGATCTCGAATTATAATTCTAGCGCATCCTAGGGGCACTCATCTATCTTCTTTTCTTAGACACGTTTCCTTATTCTTCTGAGCCCCCAAGAGGACCAGAAGTTTTAAGTCAACTCCAATTTGATATTTAATCAAGAACTTACAAATAAGCATAAAATGGTTTGAACGTCCAGCTTCCAAGTAGCTGCAAATTTTATGTCTAGTTGATAAAAATGTAGCCCGTAAGTGTGCACATAACTGCATGTAGCTTTTTGTTGACTTTTCAAAAATGTCTGAACACTTTTTGAGGTGGGCTTATCTAATATATAAGCCTGTCTGCGTTAAGTTAAGTGTCCATGCAGATTGCAGGAAAACAAGCTTTCATCACTTTTTCCTCTGTGGCATAAACCGAATTTCTATCTTCAACAATTTTGAGGAAACTACCTTTGGACTACAATAAAGCCCACTCATATAATATGTCACAGCCAGCAAGAGGCATGAGAACTAAGTAGAGCTTCTACATAAAGCTTTGTTGAGCTACGATAGAATCTGACAGCAAGCTGCAACATATTTGACTTACATGTCGAGCCTAGCTTTAGTGGAGTCAAAATCCTTGTGTGACCCCATATTCGGCTTTTGGGAATCCTTGTAAATTCGAAGAAATCAAAATAAATCCGGGAGTTCAGTTTAAATTTAACTATATTTGAACTCTTGTAACATTATGCATCACAGTGCATCAATATACATAAAATTATCTCCAGCATCTAAGTTGAAATTTAAAATGATCTCTGATCTTTTTGATTGCTGATATGGTCATAGAGACCTCAAAGTTTGAACTATTCGTTAAGTTATATTTCTCAAGCTTATTTCTTGATGAGTAATATCTTATTCACAGGCTCTGTAGGCTCCGTAAAACGTTTTTCTCGTACTGAAGAGAAGCCTGAATGCTTAGTTTCTTTGTAATTTTCGTCTTAATCTGTGCTGCGGATACTAGTTCTTCAACCAAAAGCAGTACAATGCGTGGGTTAGAAAAGGCTCAGATACTCACAAGAAGCGTAAGTTTGGAGATAGAGTTTTTGACAAGTAATTCAAGTGTGCCAATGATGTAAAAAGGTGTAGTATTACTATCGCTCTTCTTGTTGTTTGTAAATATTTTATAATTTTGTGAAGCCTGGCTAGTCCATAAAATTTTGAGATATAGCCTTTTGTTGATGAATACTTTCTTAACTTATAGAATGATATATTTCGAATAAAGAGCAATATTGTTCCAAGAGATATATGCCTATGTAGATCGGGATAGAGTATTTTTATGTCGAAACAGTCTCTAATATAGTTAGGTAATAATCTTCTCTAGGTACCCGTTACTGATATTAGTGTTCGGGCCTTCAGTGATGAGTATGCTCACACTACAGGTCATTAAAAAGTTATAGCGCTTTCAATACCAGAGGACACTAACACACTTGAACGTCCAATCAATTTCTTTCTATTTACATTCTAGAGTTTTATATTCTGTTTCTGTGGGTTGTGTTGCAGTCGAGCCTCTCCATCAATTGCTTCTATTTACCTTTGCAACATTTAAGTTAAAGAAATATAGGCACTAGAACATCAGTCCAGTTAGAATTGAGCTCGAAAGTCATGTTTCGTCTTAAGACACTCTGTGAGCTTCTCTTATGTTTACTGATTCATTGATTCTAGCCATCTTACTATCTTTCGATAGCACTACAAATCAGGGAGCTGATTCAGTCATGCTCCAAGGGTGAAGTGGTGTTTTTATTTAATATACCTCAAAAGATTCTCGAAGTTGCTTAGGCCGAAAACTAAAGGATAGGCCATAAAATCGCAATTAAAATCAATCTGGTATGGTTGGCTAAATTAACTTTGAATCAGAAAACCAATTGACCATGCCAGTTCGCGCTTCTCACATACCCAACTAAGACACCTGTTGCTTATCACTCATAGTTGAGTCTAAAAAATCAGCACTTGAGGATTTGATGAAGGCCCCAAGAATTCACAGAGAGAGCGTATACCATTTCTCGGTCATAGACTCCATTTATATTCCATCTTAAGGGAATATTTAGATAAATCACGAAACATCAATTTTTTAACCTGTCTTACTAAGCACTGTCATCGGATAGTTGCCCTTTTTTTGAAAGAAAGATAATTAAGACAGACAAAGTTTGCACAGTTAGAGGACTACTTGATCGAAAGGTAGAAAAATATCATAATGAAGGTAAGCAACGTGAACTTTATTGATTCCTGATCACACAAACTAATCGAGGGCAATAATCTCAGGTGGAGACTGAGCGAGAGAAGCTCCTCTCAAATTTTGAAGTATATCAACATTTGAAAAACATTCAGACTCAGAACAATTGGAACTTCAATGAGAATACTAAGAAATCAAAAAGAAATCATAATCCAGACTTGGAGCTGGTAACGCGAGAGGTAACTTCATATTTTTCAAAAACTAATACAAGCACACAAACTGTATCTACTGTTTCAAGCATCATCAAGGAATTAAGTAAATATAAACTTGAAAAAATCGAACTTCTACAAATAATAAATACTACTCCTCATTCCTTAGTGAATTTGTATTCAATAGTTGAGGAGTGTGATAATAGATTTGGACAAGATGAATGCGAAGACATGTTAGGACTTATTCAAAAAAATTTCCCATTAACAAAGGCTGAAGATGAAGTAATGAGAGATGAAGATGTGGAGGAAGAGGAGGAGGAGTAAATAGAAGCCATGTAATCTACGTTAGTATGCGCTAAAATCTTCTTTATTTTGAATGTGTACTTTTGAAATGTACATTATACGTTATATGTACTGTAAGTTCATTCGTGTTTGCGAACACCACTAACAATATCATCAACTCTCAACAGTAGAGAAGCGCTTTCAATAGCAGTCTTGATACTTTGCTGTTTGATAACCTCCGGTTCCCAAATGCCATATTGATTCATGTCAACGACTTTACCATTTTCACCGTCAATTCCCCAGGTGAACTCACCCTTTGCATGCTTAGCTCTCAATTGTGATAAGATTCTTATTGGGTTACCACCTGCATTCTGGATCAAAGTTCTTGGAATAACTTCAAATGCATCAGCAACAGCTTGATAAGGCCATTGAGCAACACCCTCAATGGTTTTTGCAATTTCACTCAATTTAACAGCAACGGCCATTTCAGTTGCTCCACCACCCGGCGATAACGAAGGTTCCAATATGACATTACGAGTGACGCTCAACGCATCTTGTAAATTTCTTTCAATTTCGTTCAAGATGTCTTTCGAAGGTCCACGCAATAGGATTGTACAGGCTAACGGATTTTCACATCCAATTAAAAAAGAATAATACTCATCCCCAATTTGCTCAATTTTGAATAAACCACATTTTGTACCAATGTCTGACTCTTTGAGGTCTTCGACTCTGTTAACAATAGTAGCCCCAGTGGCTCTTGCAATTCTATTATTATCTGATTTTTTAGTTCTTCTCAGCGCGGAAACACCGCCTTTCAATAAGTAGTGTTGAGCCAAATCCGAAACACCTTTTTCAGTTATCACCAAATCAGGTTTAAAGCTTAAGATGGTTTCACACAACTGTTTCACCTGTTCTTCTTCAATCTGCAAGATTCTATTCCAGTCCGCTTCTTTTGTGATCTCGATGTTAGTTTGGGATTCACCCTTTTTATATTCTAAAGGACAGTCTAATAATATGATTCTTGGATTCTCAATATATCTTCTCATTTTTGGATGGGTCACATCCTTGTTTAATAGAATACCATTCAAAACCTGGGAATCTTCAATTTCACCACCTGAAATCTTTTCCACTCTGATATACCTTTTGATATCAATTTCTTTGTTGCCAAGCCCATTATCAACTAGGATCGTTCTAACAGCCTTCAAAGACAGCGTACACATCTGCTCGGACCACTTGTTGATGTATTTTGTTCCAATTGAAGCAGAAATCAATTTGATCATCGCCTTTTCGTTTTCGATATCGATGGGTCTTGAAACTTTATGGATAACCTCCAGAGCATCTTTTAGAGCTTGCTTCAATGCTTGAATTATGATGACTGGATGAATGTTCTTCTCAATGTATGGAAATGTTTGGGCTAAGATTTCACCAGCTAATATAATGACAGTAGTAGTACCATCTCCAACTTCTTCATCTTGAGTTCTACTCAACTCAATCATCGATTTCGCAGCCGGATGAGCAACATCTATCTCTCTCAGTATAGCATGACCGTCATTAGTCAGGACAATCCCTCCCATTGGATCTAGTAACATCTTCAGCATAGCTTTTGGACCTAGACAAGTTCTGATGATATCAGCTACCGCCTTTGCAGCTGTGATGTTTGAGATCTGGGCTTGACGCCCAGTTTGTCTCTCAGAGGAAGTGTTCATGAAAACCACTGGTGCTTGCATTATGGAAAATACAATACTGAGCTTTGCCTTTTCTTAGCTCTTCATCTATTATATTAATTTATTCCACTGTTTTATTCTTTCTGTTTCGACGATCAAAAAATTCGTGTAGCAAAAATATTACATAAGTAATTACACAATCCAACGTGTTTTTATAGTCATCATAGAGCACAGCTTGAATTACATAAGAATTTATTCTTTTTTTAAAGATTCTTTCTCACAGCGACTAAACCATTGAAAAGCTAATTAAAGACGCACCGGTACTTCGTATTTCTCAGTTAACGATGGGGATAATGTAAGATAGCATTTGTGGATATTAAGATGTTGATTGATATTAACCATTTTGCCCTTTTATAGAGAAAAGATTCAACAAATCCAAGAGGAGCTAGCGCGAACTCAAAAGAATAAAGCCACTGAGTATCACATTGGCCTTTTGAAGGGGAAATTAGCCCGTTATCGCCAACAGCTACTAGAACCCCCACCAGGCTCTTCATCTTCTCCAGGTCAAGGTTTCGAAGTATCAAAAAGTGGTGATGCAAGAGTTGTATTAATCGGTTTCCCGTCGGTTGGTAAATCTTCTTTTCTATCTAAGATCACTAAAACGCAGAGTGAAGTTGCCCATTATGCTTTCACCACACTGACATCGGTCCCTGGTGTTTTAGAATACCAAGGTGCAGAGATTCAGATCGTTGATCTACCAGGAATTATCAATGGTGCCTCTGAGGGAAAAGGTCGAGGACGCCAAGTTGTCGCTACAGCTAAAACTGCTGACTTGATATTAATTGTTCTTGATGCTACGAAAGGGACAGATCAGAGAGAAATATTAAAGAAAGAACTAGAAAGCGTTGGGATAAGATTAAATAAATCTAAACCAAATATTTATTTCAAAATCAAAAGTTCTGGCGGTGTCAAACTGAGTTACATATCCCCGCCAAAGCATCTGGATGAGCGTATAGTCACTGCAATTTTGAGAGATTACAGAATTCATAATGCTGATGTCCTAGTACGAGATGAAGATGTCTCAATTGAAGATTTCATTGACGTCATCAACGATAGTCATCGAAAATATATTAAATGTCTTTATGTGTACAACAAGATCGACGCTGTCTCATTAGAGGAGGTGGATAGAATTGCGAGAGAGCCGAATACTGTTGTAATGAGCTGTGAACTAGATCTCGGGGTCGAAGATGTAGTGGAGGAGATTTGGCATCAACTCGATCTGTTAAAACTATACACTAAAAGAAGAGGCGTTGCAGTAAACTTCAACGATCCGATGGTTGTTAGAAACAATAGTACAATTGAAACAGTTTGTGATTCAATACATAAGGATTTCAAGAATGGTTTTAAATATGCTCTGGTATGGGGGTCATCAGCAAAACATAATCCTCAAAAATGTGGATTAAATCATGTTGTTAATGACGAGGATGTTGTATCTATAATAGCTAAGTGATACACGAGTTCTATATATAAATGTATTTCTAGTTAGAAAGTTGACACATCATTTCCTCAGCCCTCTCTTTTCTAAAAAATCTTTAGCTTCGTTAATTTTTGTGGCCAAATAAGGACTGCCCCCTTTATCAGGATGATTTGCAAGCATGATCCTTCTGTGAGTTTCCTTCAGTTTCTTCTTCGTGAGAGTACTTTCTTTAAGATTCAAAATTTGTAGAGCTTCTTTGGCTGACATTTTAGAGCCAAACCCTCCTTTATAGAAAGCCTTACCATGGGCACCTGGTTGGCCTGATTTGAAAGTTCCAGCAATGAAATAAGCAAGCATGAAACCTCCAAGTGAAGATAATATTGGATGTGCTTTAATTTGAGAGATCGACTTGTCAAAGTAGTAATCTATGGATCCTTGCTGAGGTTGTGGAAGTTCTTGGGGTTGTTCAGTAAGTGTTATAGTTTGTGGTTGCTGCAAAGGCTCACCTGGAATAGGTAGTGTAGGTATTTCGATTGAGTTCTGAGACATTTTCTGTTTCTTCTCTTTAAAATGGTAACCGCTCAATAACAGATAATCAACCCAAAAATAGCTGTGAAGAAGAGTAAATATTTTTGATTTTTGATTTTATGATTTTTCTAACTTGAAAAATCTATAGAAATTTAGTCGATCACTTCTCCGAAAATGAGAAATTCAAAAAAAGGCCCAAATCTGGGAATTTTCTATATATTTCCGAATTAATACCCAAATTGAGAAATATGCTGATTTAGTAACAATTTGAAGCCCTGAGAGTCAATTTTTTCTTTGCCAAATTAATTTTTGAAGCGATGAGACACAACCATGAGTGAATATAGCTGGTTTAATATTAACAAGACACCGAAATGAGGATTTACCAGTGCCATTTTTGCTCTTCACCAGTATACCCTGGCCATGGTATTATGTTTGTGCGTAATGATGCCAAAGAATTTAGATTCTGCCGTTCTAAATGTCATAAAGCATTCAAACAGCGCCGTAATCCAAGAAAGTTAAAGTGGACTAAAGCCTTCAGAAAAGCTGCTGGTAAGGAGTTAGCAGTTGACTCTACTTTGACATTTAGTGCAAGAAGAAACGTTCCTGTGAGATATAATAGAGATTTGGTTGCAACAACATTGAAAGCAATGGCTAGAGTTGAAGAAATTAGACATAAGAGGGAAAGAGCGTTCTATAAGAACAGAATGAAAGGCAATAAAGAAAGACAGCTTGCACTGGATAAGGCTCTGGTTGAAAAGAATCCAGAATTGCTGAAGATGAGAGAAGTCGAAATCGCGAAGAAACTCGCTAAGCAAGAGATAGAAGCGGAATCAGTCGAGCAAGAAGACGATGACGACATCGAAACTGATGAGGAAATGGATATTGAATCAGAGTTAGATTCAGGATCAGAATCAGAATCAGAAACTGTAAGAACCAAAGAAAAGATGGTATTGTTGAATAAGAAACGTACTAAACGTGTGTTTTGACTTGTATTACATATATATATATATATGCGTGTGTGTGTGTATACATCTTTTCAGTAATAAGCAGTTGATTTATATAGGGTTAATGGCATGATTTCTCAAATTCAGCAGGGTAGGATAAAGGCTTAACTTATTGTTCGCCAGAATGTCTTACGAATTATCAAGTCATTGCAGGACTGTTGTCTCCGAAAAAAGACAGCCTGAAAATTTGGAAATGTTATTATGTTTTCTTTCTATCTAACAATCTCACAAAATTAATATGAGATTAATAACAGATTTATCCCAACCGTTATCTGCAACTCAGATACGAGTCTTTGGATTGATAACCGAGTACAATGCCAATGAGGGTAAGATTGTGATTAAGTCTTTACCGCAATTTACGAATTCAAATGCTACCATATCCTTATCTTTGAACGATCTGTCGAATGACATAACAGATCCGAGGATAACTTATTACGGCACTATAGTTGATGCTAGGGGAATCTACAATAATAGTGAGGTTATGCTAATTTCTATCAAAGTAGTTGATAACATTTTGATGTTGAATCTACAAAATATTAAGATATTAAAAGAGATGTGTGAATTATCTCCAATCTAAATTCCAAAATTGCCATAGCCATTGCCGAAAAATTGATCCCAAATATTATCACTCGAAACTTGATTAAGAATATCAAATATCCGTTGCTGTTCAAAGTCTTGTAAAGTCGTTGGATTTGATAATTCGGTCTCGTGAGAAATCGGCGGGGTTGACAATGATGGATAATCTTGATTTTCATTAGCAGATGGATCGTTCAGTTCATTAGATTCCATAACTGGTTCGCAGTTCTCGTTTGTTTTATCATTAATTGGTTCCGGAATCTTATTCAATTGCGTGAAAAACTTGTCAATGTTGTTAAATTCATCATACTTTGTTAGATGATTATCAAATTTTAACTTGATTATAGCTAATGACAAAATCTGAAAAATCTCCATACAAGATGAAGCAGCATCACACAATTCAATTAATGAGTTCAAAATGTTATTTACGTTTTCAACAGTTTTTTCGTATTCAGATAATGTGATCAAGGATTCACTAGAATAGTAAATTGAATAGAAGAACGAAGTTCCTGCCATAAATAAATTATGAACACAAGCCCAAGTATAATTTATTGCCCGCTGTTCAAAGAACTGAAGATAACATTGGATGATCCCTTTCGAACTCTCGAAAATGACCTTTAAAGATTCTTGATTTAGCTTGGGATTTTTTGGATTTATACCAAACAATATCAGTTTCGTGTGAAAATAATTCAGTTTGAAAAAATTTGTATTGAAGTTGCAGTTGGACTTTCTTGAATTTGATTTTAGTGGAGTTGAGTTATACCATGATTCCAAGTTCGAATTCATTTTCAACTTCCAGTCGTTAATGTTATCATAGAATCTTGGTAATGTTGAATTTGGAAAATACAAAATTTGTAAAATTTCACTTTGAAGTCTCCTCATCTTGAAGAAATTTATTGAAATTATCTTATAGGTTGGTAAAGAATTTGATTCATTGACGAAATCTTGAGATTCATCGACATTGATAAGACAATCATCTAATTCTAACGGGAATTTTGTGGTTATACTTTGTTCGGGAATTCCAAATGGTCTACCTAAGTAAACGCATATTTGTCTATCAAGACTATAGGTGCACCAGAATAAACGTCTTCTCAAATCTTTCACAAAAGGAGTTACTTGATTGTTCAGCTTTTCTGAATGCAAGCCCAAGTCGACACACAGTCTTGTAGTTGTACCTAATATATACCACACACCTGGAATTGAAGGTCTCATCAGGCTGTAAAGTGTTAACAGCAGCAAGCCTTGTAGTATTTCTAGACGGTCATCGCATTGATAGAGAGAGTCTATGTATTTCATCGCTTCCAGTTTATAGGAATTCGAAATATTTGAGTGATATTGTAGGAGATTGACCGAAGTTGAAATTGCAAAAATGATGTTTAGAAAAAACAGGTTCTTTCTATAGACTTCAGGAACTTCATCATAACTTTTTGAAATGTTGTACCAAATCTGGTCTTCACCGATAGGACTAGTATCGAAATTTGTGTTTGTATAATTTGAGGCTAGTTTTATGTCTTTGGAGATATTCCCGTAAATAGGCTTAAAAATGGTGTTGATGAATATTTCACGATGTAGTACTGGTAATTGAGGGTTAGATTGTTCAAAAAATATTTTGATTAAAGATTCAGCCGTTTTTTTATTTGGTAGCATCCCAGTTATAAAACTCTGAGTTAAGTCTCTTACAGGAGCTTGTGTTGTGATGGAGTTACTTTCGTTTATGTTCGGGTGAAACTTAACAGCAGTGAATAGCAGCTTGGCAAACGAAATTCCAGAAGAATCACCAAGGTAGAATGATACTCCAGTATTTGTAGAGGGAACCGCAAGTTGTAGACTTGACTGGATGGATGTATCCTTTTTGCTGGTATTAGAAGTGGTGCTAGTGGTTGGGCTTGCTTTCGCAATAGGACTTCCCTTGGTTTCTATCGGAGAATTATTCGTGATCGCTGTGACCCATTTCTCTTTCCCAGGGACTATGCCATTATCTTTTAGCTGCGCTTCCAGACTGGAAATTTTGTCTTCTAGGTAAATGATATAGGATCTGGGTACCTGTCTCCCTGTTGCAGGGTCTAAACCCACACATGGCACACCAGCTTTTTCGCATCGGCCACAGCTGGGGAACTTTTGGTCGCACTTTGTCTTCTTCTGACGGCACCGCTGACAAGCTGCTATTGATCTAGAAATGGCAATTATAGTCGATGAAGGCCGCCCATTAAGATGCTGCTGTTGCTGTTCATCTGGATCCTTCTGCTGCTGTTGCTTCTTCTCTCGCCTTACTTTCTTGGGAGTGCTAGCAGTTGAAAGTTGATCCTCACTTCTTTTTTGTCCCATAGCCTAAATATTACACTCAGCCTTTCCTTCTTATCTTATCCTGTACTTCACTATCTTATAAGTTGCAATCCCTGAACCCCTCTCCTCTACGTACAATATCTAATTGATATTTATAATCTCTTCTTATGCTTGTTATTCTCAAATCTCTTTATCAGAGATATGACGAGAAAAGACGGCAGATACGTCTTGTTGTTGACTTCCATATTCAGAAATAAAATATAAATTATTTTTTCAAGTATAATTTCTTCTTTTGCTGCCTCAGCGTTGAGAGAGACGTTCAGATTAGAGATGTCAATGGCGCTAAACAAGATAGCAAGCTCAACGGTGCTGACAGAAGTATCACAAGAAGTGCGGCAAGCGCTTCTCCAAGGACGGCCGGTTGTCGCTGTTGATTTGCAGTTCCTTGCGCTGGGCTCAAAATTAGACTATGCTCGAAAGCTCAAGTTGGCTGCTGCTTTGGATCATAGAATAGGATTATCTGGCTGTACCTCTGCTCCTGTTAGCTTTATAGATGGTGTTCCTAGGATTGGTAGACTTCAGCCTGGGGAGATCAGACTGCTATCCAAGTGCAGCACAATATCTGGACAAGATATAGCTTATGCGATGGTAAACAAGTTGAGTGGTGCTGCTGCGCTGAGCTCTACTGTAATACTAGCTCAGCTTACTGGGATAAGGATGGTTGTTGCCACAGGAAATATAAGTGAAAGAGCTGCAGAGATTGAAGAGCTCGAACACACCAGGATCAATGTCATCGGCTCCAGTTCAAAGCCAATCAAGTCTAAAAAGTTCTTTGTCGGCTCATTCGAACCAAAACTACAAGGTTTACCAGTTATTACAGACTACAAACAAGCCCAGAAGATAATGAAAACAACAGAATCTCTGGGGCTGAACCATGGGAACTTGTTCCTCGCACATCATTCCAATGATATATCAACGGATAATGACTTTCATGCTGTTTTAGATAGTGCTGAAATTGCATCCAAGATCATGCGTTCATGCACATCACCAGCAATACCTAGTACTAAGCTCATGAAGTCTTTGATCCAAGCAAGAGATACAGGATTCAAATCTGTCGTTATTTGTGGATCTCAGCTTTCAGAAAACGCAATTGAGAGGGAAGCCAGCGATTCATATCAGATTGTAGAAAACTCCATTAGCAAGGGAAATAATAGCATATTCTTAGTTTCTCCTACTATAGAGAAGGTGGGTTTAGCAGATTTTCGAATTTCCGAAAGCTTGAAGTTATCAGCTCTGGCTACATATGATGGTTTACATTTGAGTCCAGAATTTGTACGAAGTACATTAACCAAAATAATGCCAAAAGTTGTTTTATTTGACCTTAATTTACCTTCAAACGCGATAAATGAAATTGTCAAACTGAAGGATGAATTAAATTTTCAAATTTTGATAAAACCAAACACTTCTGAGCAATTACGCAAGTTAACATATCTTCCGCTATCTCTATTTCCTTATTGCTCAATTTCTACAATTATACTGACTAGTGATGAACTGCTCGAGCTTCACCATTTACTCAATGAGAATGAAAAATTTGATGTTGATAATTGGTTCCCGGTAATTGATGCGTTAGGCATAGATCATGATTTCAAGATGAAATTCAAAAATACCGAGATTGTTGATAGAGGAATACTACAAGCGAGCGTCAGTTTATTGCCCTTCTTTGAAAATTTAATTATAATAGATAGCAATGATAACCATAATGACGTCTATTTAATATCGGCTCATCAAGATATCAACAGTATAAATAGTGTGAAACAAGCAAAAATGAGCTTAAAATCCAAAGGTAAAATCCATCAGAATGGTCAAGTAGGTGTTTTATTTGAACTTTATGAGGCAAGCAAGCATATAAACTCAAATGAATTGTTAGGAAGTTTGCTTAAAGAGCTGAAAGATGATGCTAATATTCTAATCAGTGATTATCGAGGAGAATTGATATATCGCACGAACTGAAGATTGAATTGTGACGATATTGATAGATCCCTAATCGGATGTTCATGTAATAACGCAAAAAAAAAAATTATTCAGTAAAATATAAATAGAACTAAACTATGGCCCATAAACCCTTCAAGGGTAATTACCGGGATCAGGGCCGAAATATCCCTTTTCAGTGGCAGTAATGTTATAGAGAGTCTGTTGACCGTTTCCACCATCAATACCAGCATAGCTAACTGAATTTCCCCACCAATCTATATCTTTTGGATGATACTGAACGGAAAAAAAAATAATAACCGCAGAAAATGCAACGCCTGCATCTAAAGCTGCCGATAACACATAATTGTATTTCTCAAACCATGATAAATATCTTCTCTTGACATAAAACATGAACACAAATGAAACATAAACTCCTGGAATGATATAGGATAAATTATAAGGTGCATAGTTCAGCATTCCTGTAATCATAACTGAAGGCTCGAAGTATTTAGGGAATAATCTGGGTGTGAAGAATTTAATTGCAATGAATAATAGAGCAACTAAGAATCCCATCAAAAACGCATATTTCATAACTGGATAAAGCTCATTGAATACTCGTTTTGGCCCAATAACACCCCATAGAACAGAAGCTGAATAATAGGTTCTTTCATTTGGACAGGTAAATTTCTGAGGTTGATCAGTGTCACACATTCCTTCGATATTTGACATTGACCAGTTAACAACACCTAAAAACACGAAAGCTTGGACAACAACACCGACCAACTGGCCTCTGAACAAAGCTCTTGGTGGAATTTTGGCATAATGTGCTGTTTTTTGACTTGAGACGAAGTTATCAGCTTGACCATCAATGTTATAACCCAATGCCTTCAAAGTCATCATTGCAACACCATTCCCTGGCAAAGCGTATCCAACAATCAACTCAACCAACACATTTAGCCCCAGCTGAATACCCGTTACAGCATATAGTAAACATAACGGAATCAAAAACACAAAATTAATTCCAATAGTGAAAAAAATGCCCCATACTGGTGTGTTTGTCTCATCATAAACCTCGACACAGATGATTGCTAAGACTAGTGAAACTATCAAAATCAATACAAAATACCAATCTGGGATCTCCTTATATCTTGACATCATCTTGCAATGAGGATCGTCATATTTTGACAAAGTTTTGGCACTTGGATGAGGTTGAACAGCTTTTTTTAAGCTGAAATTATCAAGCATTTCTCTAATATCTGAGTAAATTTGTTTGAGGGCGAATCTTAAGGTTTTATACTCTTTTGCACAGTTGTACAAAAACGTGAAGGGATAAACGAAAAAGAATGCAGAGTAAACAAAAATGTTGGCTGCTGTATAATAAGGGGGTGAATAACTTTGGTATTTTTTCGAATCCAGCAGTCCGTTGGTCAATATTTCTTGAACTTCAAAAGAATCACCGGAGTTGGTAAAAATGCCATTTGAGTTTATTGGTAAATAAGCTGTCCATTTGTAATTTGAATAATATATCCCGATTATAACGAAGAATCCGATAAACATCCCAATGGCATTATTCATTGTGACATAAAATGGAATAGCCAATGGAGGTAACAAGGCATTCGCAATATTCCAATCAAATGTTGGAATTGGGTTCAGCCCCAATCCTCCATCACCACCAGTGATTGTAGCTAGATTGAAGTTGAAGGGTTTAATCCAAGTCATCCAGTTAAAAATGGATAATGCTTGAAATATATAATCAGGTAGCCAAAAATAGACAAACATCGAAGCAAAAACCACCCAGAAAAATTTATATTTTGACATTGTCCAACCATGGATTGTTTCTTTTCTCTCTGGTTTTAACAAGGCCCGATTCAATGCAATAGTTGGTAAATTTGTTGGCCAGACAGCTCTCACTGGGTAAATAACAAATCTTCGAAGTATACCTGCAAACGAGAATCCCATGAGTTGAGTTGAAATAACTAAAAGAAATTGAAATCCGAAATCTAACCAAGTTTCACCATAAAATTTTCTTTGAGTAACAATATTGTAACTGACATAGACATTGGAACTTGCAACAGAGATAAGAGTTGTTGCGAACATTTGTTCTTTGTAAGAGTACGGACCTGGATTCAGAGGTATGCGAGCACCGCCAAACCATGGAATACTCCATTTTGGAATAATGAATTCCCATGCTTTACCGCAAGGATACATTAAGATCGCAACTAATCCAGAAGTAAGAGCAATCGAAGGAAGACGGTGGGAGAAAAACTCTCTTATGCCTGAGGCTATTATGATCCAAATCAGGGCAATGGTGTATGAACGGATTGTTTCAACAGGTTCATTAGGATTATCAATGAGATCAGTGACAGCACGGACTTCTGGATAAGGAGAATGATAATAGACAAGAACAGCAAGTAATTTTGCTGCAAAGTCAGTCTCTGGACTCTCATCCAGTTGAAGATTTCCATCCAATACGTTATTGATGAACTCCCAATCATCAACGGGAAAATTTGTGTCATCTTCATGTGTTTCACGAATTCTGTTCATAATCTCGATAGTTTTTTCATCGGTCAAACTTTGAATCTTACCCAGAATATACTTGATGTCGAATGAAAGAGTTTCAGCTTCTGATTTCTGCACTTCTTGAAGGTCATTACCATGTCCAGTCTTGACTAGCAACAAATGATGTGAACTATCACTAAGATTACCATAAAGCTCAGTAACAGCATCTTCATCGAAGAAAGCTCTTTCACCGCCTTCCTGCTCAATAAGATTATCGATATATCTGCTTTGGTAATCAGGACGGTAGTCCTCCTCATTGAAGGAGATCCTCTCTGTAGCTGCAACATCAATTGGTCCTTTCACATCTAGTTTCTTCATTTCGAGGGCTGGAGGCATGTTTGTGTTATATTTCCTCTTTCTCCAGTGCTGGTGAGGAGGAGATCTAGAATATGCTCTCAGAGCAAATTAGCGATCTGATCAATCCATATATAGCATGGACACAAGTCAAATGTGAGGAAGAGTAATTTAGCGACATGATTCAACAATCGTTACTTATTTCGATATCGAGAGATAGTGTGGCCCGCATATGCTGTGAATCATATCTGCTTTATTTCTACCTTATCGTGATAACGCTCACAGCAGGGAATCGATGCAGGTCATATATAACTCAATTGCAGATCATGGAGTTTGAACCAGTCACAAGTCACAAATTGCGGATTTCATATATATCCCACGGCAGTAAATTCATCAAGTTTCCACTGATCCTTCTTAGCATATAAAATGCAACGCTACTCATCTTCAACTATATGTAGACTGTCACTCAAAGCCACTATAAATAATATAGGCCAACTGTTCTTTCACATCGTATCTAGTATTCATATGCGTTAAAAAACGAAGCCATATCCATAACCATGAGGACAACTATATCTGTTACAACCATGTTCCATTTTTACCGCCTGATTGCACGCTATACGTTTTATAATTGGGAGGGCAGAAGCTTGCAGTATGCAGGATATCATAAACAATAAGCCAATTTTGGGCCAGGGTATCATATAGCCAAGCTTTTTCGAGATAGAATTGAGTTCATTGAGCTCGAGACTTTGCTCCGTTCTTCAGTTTCTGACTACTTAAGCCTTTTGCAATATCAATCCGAGCTATGCTCGCTGAGAGTTTTGGCTTATTTCTTCGTAATGAGTAGCCGAAAAGAGAAATCAATACCAATCACCAAGCTAATTAGGGGCGTGAGAGTCTTTTCAGAAGCCCAAATACCGCTATTACTTAACTAAACCAAAAAGAGACGCCAAACACAACACTCGGAAAGAATCACGAATCTCTCACGATAACGTAACTTTGTGCTCCGTTCTGAATTTGATGTCCCGGTTTAATGAAGCTGCAACAACATAAAATATTGCGTATATTCCATGTGCTAGACCACAGCTGTTAACCTCACCATGCAGAATAAGACTGGATGGCTCTCTGTTCTGTGATTTGCCCATATATGGCTTCCACGGATTATTAGTTCACAGGGGCAGAAATGAAGATATACATACATACATGAATATAGTGACCACTAAAATCAACATATCTTCGCCATAGTGCACCAGTACATAGAAATCGATGGCCAGGCGATTTTCCTTATTCGAAACCGAGGTTAATCGTATGATAGCGTCGAAGCTCACCGATTTTTTTTTCTAACAATGGGTAACCTCGGTCCTGATTGTTCTAATCATATGACATCATATGTAGTGGTGGTGATGACGCTCAGATCCTAAGATCCTAAATGCCCGGGTAGGCAACTATGTCCATATCATCAGCAACGGATGAAATGATTTGAGGCTTTGAAGTTCGCTATGTCTAAGATCAGGAACTAAATCAATGTAAGATAACCTAAATATACCAAAAACATAGTCCAATCGACTTCTTCATTGGTTTATCATATTCGAAAAAAAGAAACCCAACCAGATCATCCTCATGGAGTCTGCAGTATACAACAGACTACACAACACATCCAAAGAGATCTGATATGTGATGCTGCTCATATAATGAGAGCTGAAACAGCCTATGGCTAGGTACTCCCCACTCCTGTTTCCATTTATTTTTAGGTGGTATCTCAGCTCTTATTTTCGTTGAAATTCTCGGTAAATTGTACTAAAAAGTTATTGAATCAATATTTGAAGCAAACCTTGTACCGCAATATACAAAGACACACTGTACTCCAGTGCCTTGACTACAGATTCTGACGTTAATGTTAATGTCGATGCAAGAAAGACCTACAGATGCGTCACAGTAATTGTGAATTCAAGATAATCATGTGAAAAAAAAGGTAAATATCATTCTTATAAAGATAGACCAAGTGCTTCTCTTTGTGATTTTGACTCTGGATCAAACACTAAAGGAGTTGTGAGAGAGGTGCATCTCGAAGCATGTCTGATAGGGCCCTCCCACTCGTCATTGTAATCTGGAATTGCAACGTGTTCAGAGATTCTGTTATCCCAGATAACAGAGGTTCCCAAACCCTTTTCAGTTGGTTGCCAACTAATTCTCACCTGAATATCTAGATTCTTTTGGTAAACTTGATCCAAATAACCTTTGATAAGATCACTTTCTTCTGGCTCTAAACCTTTGATCTTGACGACATGCGCTGGATTGTAGAACAGAGCTTTCCAACCAGTGACAGGATGAGTAAAAACCAAAGTGTGCTCTCTTTCAATGTTTTTTGCACCACCTAATAAGTTTTCACGATCATAGTAAACATGTGCACTTCTATGAACAGCAACTTTCCCATCCAGGAATTTCTGAAAAGCTGGAGATAGCTTGTCATAAGCTGCGTAAGATGATATGAAAGAGGTATCACCACCAACTGATGGAATAGAATCAAGATGTAAATGTGTTATACCAGGTGGTAAAAACTCATGATCTAGATCAGTATGCCATGCAGAGCCAGAAGTACCCTTTTGGAAAGTTCTCAAGGCGCCGCCACGGTTATAATTTTTCCAAACGGTGGTCAAACCTGGTAAAATTTGAGCAGTCAAGGGATGAACTTCAACTTCACCGAAATAATACCCTAGTTGCAAATGTCTTTGAGGTGATAAGTCCTGATTTCTGAAAACAACAACAATTCTTTCGGCAATCAGCAATGCCAATTCGTCCAGTTGTTGGTCAGTCAAATCTTCTAGTTGTAGACCCACAATCTCTGTTCCGACATATTTGGTCAAATGACGGATCTCTTTTGCAGCACCGAATAAAGCCTTCTTCTCAGGGTCAGCATTTTTACCTCTCTCGACGTAGTTTGGATTCACCTTATTTCTAATCTTATAGGCATCATCCAGGAAAAGTGGCAACTCATTTTGACGTTTTGGGTAACCATGAGAGATATCAATTCCGTATTTCTCAAACCTCTTTCTTGTTGCTTCTGGCAAATCAGCAGCACTATCTTGAAATCCTTCAGTGACCCCGTTAGGATTTTTGAGTTCCACTTGAATAGTGGCTGCTTCTGCACTCGAAGCAGATGTATCCTTGCTATACTTATGAACAATTTTGTGGACTTGATCTAATGTTGTAACACTTGCCATATTAGTTGAGAAGTGGTCCAGTATTGAAGCTGCAAATTACAAGCATCTCTGATTTGAAAACCGTAGGGAACCAGCATACATATATATATACATTGCGATATACTACTTTACAAATAGCATTCCACTCTTTTGAAATTATTGCAGTGCACGCTCTGGATATCCTTCTCTTTATGGTAAACCTCACGAGTAGAGTTTATGCCACAGTCCCATGTCAATTTATAATCAGCAAACGTCAAGTCATAAAGAATTAGCCGATTATTAACAGCTGACAGATCGCCATAACAAAAGCTTGGGTTGCAGTTCAGTCCATTACTAGGTGATTGTTCATCTTGACCAACTGAAAAGATCTTATTACCGCATATTTTGGCATATTTTGGTAGTTGTTGCTAGCCACATAATGAGTTCATTAATGTTAGGCAACTATTTCAACTACAACGAGGCTGCTGTAAGTTAACAACAAACTCGGATAGTACAGCTACGCATCACATGCACTTATCATCTAATAGGATACGCTGCATTCGCCTGCTAAAACCCTACTTCCCAGTTCCGTATTGTTGTTTGCCAATGCAAGTGCATACAAAATTCGTCTCTACGTCTGTCTCCCCCGTTCCCCAAAGACTAGATCCCCAACCTTTGAGATAATTATAATATTTGAGTACCAAACATAGTATATTTCCTCTTTAGGAATATTAATTACATAATTATAGAGCTGTTGATTGGTTATTAACCCGAAAAGGACATATACCTACTTCGGAAGTTGTGTGTTTTTTTTTTTCGATTCTTCCAGCTTCAACAATTCAAAAAAACAAAACAAAAAACAAGATCTAGAATCGGGAAGAAGACTGAAAAGTTAGGACAGATGACGACTTACGAGAAGATCGTGAAGGTGAGTAGATCCAATTGATATGAATCAGCGTGATTCAAAGAAAGAAAGCGGTTCTAACGGTTTTTCAGGGAGCGACAAAGATCAAAGTAAGCATGCATATTGAAATCTCCAGAGAATGGTAACCCCTAACGATGAAACTTTTAGGTTGCCGCACCAAAACCTAAGTACATTGAGCCCATCCTACTGGCTACGAGTAGTCGCTCTGAGCTGAAGTCTGTGATGGGACCGCTGTACAACAGGTTGCAGGATTCGGCCTGGTCAATTGTGTTCAAAGCGTTACTGGTGATTCATATCATGATGAGAGAAGGAGAGAAAGAGGTAACTCTGAGGTATTTGTCCAATCATTTAGAGTATTTTGAGATTAGCACCATCAAGAAACTACAAGGACCGGAGTCACGACAGCTGGTGCGCTATGCAAAATACTTGGCTCAACGAACAAAACAATTTAGCGCAACCGGTGTTGACTACGTCCGTGATGAGCAGCAGCAATCAAGTGGTGCCAGGTCTCTAACTGGGTCTTCAAAAACCGGAAGGCTTCGTATTCTATCGGTGGACAAAGGATTGCTGAGAGAAGTTGAGAGTGTCGAACGCCAAATCTCTTCGCTACTTCATTGCCGTTTTAGCGAAGCTGAGATCAACAATGATATCGTGCTTACCTGCTTTAGAATGCTCGTTAATGACTTGTTATGCCTCTATCAGGCACTTAATGAAGGAGTTATCAATATTTTAGAGCATTATTTCGAAATGTCTCGTTTTGATGCTGAAAGAGCTCTAGCAATATATAAAGAATTTGTTGAACTGACTACTGAAGTTGTCAATTATTTGCGTGTTGCAAAACATCTCGAATACTCCACGAAGCTACATGTTCCCACTATAAAGCATGCTCCGACAGCTCTGGCTCATAGTCTCGAGGAATATCTCCACGATGCTAATTTTGAGGTCAACAGATCACAATATTTGGCTGAAAAGGAGATCAAAGACAATACTGATGCTAAGGAACGCCCAATAGATAATTCTGCCCCAAACTCACAACAACAGCAGGGACAGGAGCAAAAGCAGCACCCGCTACAACAACAAACTACTGCTGCAAATCCTTGGCAGACACAGATTTCTAGTCAAATTGCTCTACAACCTTTGCAGCTACAACCCATGCAAACAAATAGCGGTATGCTTGCACAACAGCAAGCCCAACAGCTTCTTGTTCAGCAATCGACATCAAATCCTTTTGTCCAGCAACAAGCTGCTACTGTTCCCCAAGCTACCGGGTTTGTCACTGCACCCTTCCAGCCCCAGTCTATCCAATCTTCAAATACAGGGTTTAATCAAGCTCCAAATAATCAAGCAACTGGTCAGCCTTTACAAACGAGACAAACCCTTTTGTTCACTGGAAATCAGCCACAACAACAGCAACAGCAACTACAACTTCACCAAGAGCAAGCACCATTACAGTCATATAATACTGGTTCCTTCAGCAGTGTTCCAAATGCAACATTGAACCCTACCTTTACTGGAGTTGGATTTGGGGGATATACTTCCAGTAATAACACCAACTCTTCAAATAACGCCACATCGAATGCTTTGGTTAAACAAGCTACAGGGAATAACCCATTTTCACTGGATTATCAGTCTCAATCAGATTCTCTAGCACAGCAACAGCAACAACATCAACAGCAGCTCAAACCAGCCAGAACAGGAAGTAATCCCTTTGCACTGGAATACAGATCACCAGCTCAGTTATCTTCAATAGTGGAAAAGTCTTCACCAATTCCAATTTCAACCACTGGAACTCAACCACTTCAGTCTCAAATAACTGGAACAAATCCATTCCTGAAACAACAACCAACTGGTACAAACCCTTTTCAAAAACAATACACGTCGAATAGAATATCAATCAATGGCTCCATTCAGTCCGCAACATTTGGTGGTTATGAAAATTTACCAACACAACCGGTATTCCCTCAAACCATTCAACAACAGCACACTAACCAGTACCAACAACAAGCCTCCGTCGAGCTGCAGAACCAAATCAGCTATAATAGACAACAACAGCAAGAACAACAACAGCCACAGCTGCTACAAGCCAATAATACTGGCTACGGATTTCAAAATCCTGTACAATACATTCCGAACGAAGGTCCAAATTTGATCTGATATACTCTAAAGTAATTGTATTTTAGGTTTTAACAAAAGATGATTATTTGCATAGCAGAAAACGTAAAATATCCGTCGATTTTTACAACCTCCCACAAAAACACCCAAAAGGTTCAAATACAACTGCATCTGTTTTCTGTGTACCGATAGACAGCTAGCTATATCTACGAATTTTCGCTATGCAAAGAATTCTCAGATAGTACAAATTGAAAATTTCAGCGAACTAGCCATCTTTGATGGCAAAGCATTAAGCAACAAAGTGAAGTAACCGGAAGGTTAATACTAACAGAACCATATAAAAGACTATGGTCTGACTGTAAACGTTACTTCATGATTTTCTTTTACGCCATCTGTCTTTGAACCCCGAATAGCATTAGTTATTAGTTCTCTCACTCAATTCCACTTTTTCCTTGAACACTTTATGACACGACAGTCAATTGGCGTTGAAAATGATCTGTACTCTAACTTCGTTTGTAAAGCAGGAGTAGCATAGCAAAAATTCCATTTTCAAAGTCAATTCGAGCTAGACCTCTCTCTTGTAAGGTAGGATGTAGCTGTTACGAAGTTGAATGAACTATATTGTTACAGACACGAAATCACAATTCTATAACTTTTAGCTTCGATGCTTTGATTTCGGAAGTATTATGGTTTAAACCAAATCTCAATATCAAAGAGTCGCCAAAACAGTAGGCATGTCCCTTACTGAATTACTAGAGTGGGCTGAAAAAAATGGTGCTGTGTTTGATTCTCACGTGCAGTTCAAATTTGGCGAGCAAGGAGCTTTTGCGGAGTATGTTGGCGATGATTACATTGCTAACACTCCACTCTTCAAGATTCCTGTTAAGCTATTCATTACACCTTTGATTTCTCAAAATTACTTTAAAGTTTCCGAGGATGGCGATAGCAACAAACTCACCGCATTACTGTTGGCAAAACTGAGATTCGATTCTCAGCATACCGTCTTAGATGACGGTGTTAATATATCTGAATTTTTCGGACCGTATATTAATTATTTACCTAACGGTCGAGAAATTGGATCACCTGTATTCTGGAATGATCTTGAAAGAAGTTTAATAAAAGGCACGGATTTGTATCTTTCGCTCGATAGCAAGATCAAACAACTCCTCGAAGTCTGGCATAAACTTTTACTAGAATTGAAACAAAACAGAAAATTTCTGCATGGAAAGCTCGAACAAGATTTGTCGTTTTACGACACACTGAAGAATGAAAAATCTGAAAGATTCGTTTCTTATTTCAATAATCCTGATTCTTGGACAAGTTTTCCTGCATTTTTATGGGCTTCTTTGACTTTGAATGCTAGGGGCTTGTCATATGTTTTAATTGATAAAAACTGCAGGAACTTGAATGAAGCATTCATCGCACCTATAGTGGACTTACTGAATCACAGTAATGAAGAAAAGGTGTCGTGGGAACTGGAGAATGGAACTTTCATCTTCAAAACAAGTCAGATCTTGTCCAATTGTGAAATTTTCAACAACTACGGACCTAAATCAAATGCAAACTTATTATACGGATATGGTTTCGTAATCGAAAAAAACGAGTATGACTTTGTAACACTAGCATTGAGAATTCCAGAGGATAAAGTGACAGATGCAAAGCAATTTGGGATTAAAATCAACAGAAATGAGGTTGCTTTCAATATCAGTTATAAAGATCCATTGCCTGATGGCTTAGTGAAACTTTTCATATCTCTAGTCAAGCGACCGGATGAAACTTCTATTACACTGAGAAACAGGCTTGAAGGTCTTCAACAATTATCGAAAATTATTGTACAAAAAATCGATATTTTGAAACAAGTTCATAATACGGGAGACATTGATCCTAAAATTGGGAAAACCTCTAAAGCTTATAGACACAGTGAGAAAGTGATTTTACAAAAAACTCTCGAAACCATAATTCCGGTTGAAAAGCAATTACTAAAAGATTTCAAACCATTATCTTTCAAAACGATTTATAAAACTGATAAGACGTTCGCAAATAGTTTATTATTAATATTTGGCATAGTCAATTATGAAAAGTTGGTAAAAACTTCTGATGATGTCGAACACGCATTATTGCTATGGGTCATGAGATTATCCAATAGGCAACACTATTCAAACGATTTTTTAGCTACTTCCTGCGAATGGTTATATCTTAGATTTCGAACAATTTTATCAAAGCTTGTGGTTACAGAAAAGGACGTTTTAGAGTTCAGACCACTTTACAAGTCATTGTTTCCTGCGGTGCAGCAAAAGATCCCGGAAATCTACTCCAAAGGCGATTGGAGTATTAAAGCAATGATCGCAGCTAATAAGCTGATTAATGAGACCACGTTTTGGAGAGACGTTAACAACGAGGTATACTTCATTGAGGACACCCAACTATCCAGCTGAATTTAGTCCGTGGACTGGTCCATTAGTTTCTGTAAATATAACTTCTTATGTATGACACAAATTCGTAGTCGAGGATATCAACTCAACGCCAGTACAATGACTTCCTGAAGTTTTCATTAAGGGTGCAGCTGTTTTTAGCGTTGTAATTACAAAGTGCGCAATGCCTATCTATAATTATGAAGAGCCACTCCGAATATCAATATAAAAGTTTCGTGATTATGTCCGTATCAAGAACAAGAAATAGTTGTTTACGTCCCGAAGGCATATTCATGAAACCAAAAGTTCTGTACATTCCATGGGATAACCCTGTTCATGATGATGATAGCTGGGAGGCCCTTAATGAAAAATTTGATCTCGTTGTCTACGACTTCAGCTCCATCGAAGAGTATATCGCCGAGCTCAAGAAGCCCAATCATGGCAAAATTGGGAACATAGACGCCATTTGCAGATCTACATGGCTCAAATCAAGTCCAAATATCCACCACTATATATTACGAGGCGAGGCTGTTCGCTTACTTCCAGACTCGTGTAAGATCATCGTCCAATCTGGTCATGGCTACGATGTTGCTGATATCGACTATTTGACTTCCCGCAAAATTATCTTCTGTAATTCGCCAGACTCATGCTCAAGAGCTACAGCCGATGTTGGTGTCTACCTAATTCTTGCTGCCTACAGGTTTCTCACATATGCTGAACACTGTGTTAGAACAGGTCATTATTACGATTCTCAACTGATTTCGAACATCAGCGATGACCCTAGCGGCCAGACTCTAGGAATAATAGGACTTGGGAACATTGGGGTTCTGGTTGCTAAAACTTGTCAGAGTTTGGGAATGAAGATAATCTATCATAATAGATCAAAACGGAGCATAGAGGAAACTTTTGAATCTGAGACAACATACTGCCAAGATCTGGATGAATTGTTTGCAAACTCAGATTGCATTCTAATACTATGTCCATATACAAAGGAGACTCACCATCTCATCAACTTTGACTCATTTACCAAAATGAAGAAGAAGGTGCGTATTGTTAACATTGCTAGGGGTCCCATAGTACAGGAAGAGGCAATTATTGATGCCCTAGAAAGAGGACAGTTGGTAGGTGCTGGATTCGATGTTCATGAATTTGAGCCTCATATCAGTGAAAAACTACTCAACAATTACAGAATTACTCTGTTACCTCATGCTGGTGCTTGTACTCAAAACTCTTTCAAGAATTTTGAGCAAAAATGCGTCAAAAACCTTATTCAGTACTTTTATTTAAACGAGAAGCCTCATACAATTGTCAACTCAGAAATCTATGAGTCTTTCTCAGGTACTACAAAGGGACCATTTGTTAGAAAAGAGCTGTTATAGAACCTTTGTAAAATATGCGCTACTTCAATGTTTGAATTGCACTCAAATCTATGTTTGTAAGTCTTTATCTCGCTTTTGGCATGATTTTATCAGGAAACGTTAGATTCGGAATCATTAGATTATTTCCCCAATTACAAACGATTTACATTCAATACCCTACAAGTCATACTGGATTGTGAGTCCAGCATTACTAGGAGCAGAGTGAGCAAATACACTCATTCTGAAAAATTCGTACATAACAGTGAGGTGCTTGGAATTCTGAAATCAGTATTATTGAATAATAGTAAACGGTGAAAGTCCATAGATATAGAGATCTTTATTGTGGGTGATACATAAGACTGTTAATTTTAAGGGGATTTCTGTTACCATCATACTCGCTAATGCTACAGTAGCAGTGAGAAGATATTCTCTCTTCAAAGAGAGTAAATATTCAACCAGACTAAATTGAAGGAGGTTGAATGTTTGATATTGCTATTCGCCAAACAGCGACAGTATTTATTTTGTAAGCTTCTACTTAGCTGCAAGTATTTCACTGTGCGTAGAATTACGAAAATATGCTGAATACTTGCTTGGGTTCTGCTCAACTGAAATTTGAAACTGAAAAATAGCAATTTAGTATCTGGCATTGATACTAATATTTGGTTGAGCGTCAGATTACAGCAAGCACGAATTGAAAAAAGCCAACTGCATTAACTTTGAAATATGACTTATCAGCTATAGCTTTCTAAACAGTCAATCTTATATATGACTATGCTCAATGAAGAAAGCTGCTTTTCAGAAATGGATACAATCCTCGTGCTAATGCTAAGATTTGGAAAAGAGTATGAGCCAGTGACACTTAAGGCACCTCCCTAGGTCAAACTTTCTTCCAAAGGAAAGCTCTTTCAAAGTACCCTTTAACACTTTTATCTTGACTCAATCTTTCGAATTTCAATCGTTTGGTCTCATCCAAACCTTTAGCTGATCTCAATTGCGTTATAACTCTTGTTATTTTCCAATGCCTGTAAGGTATGAGTATCAATGTTGATGTAATGTACAAGCATCCAACAAAAATTTGGCAATGGAAATATGGATTCTTCCCAACAAGAGAATAATCTCGTAGTCTTAAGGCTATAACTTCACCAATTAATGACATTATACCACAACAAGAATTAGCTAATCCTAACCCACTGGCAAATGAACTCAAACCAACAACATCAACAACCAATGGAACAACATTAACAGAGCCAATACCAACAAACAATCCTAGCATAAGCCCAAATATTACCAATGAAGCATAGTTTTGAAGATTAATCCAGAAGACGAAAACCATGATACAGGTGTATAGCGATGCAATTATGGTCAAGTTCACTCTTCCGATGACTTCGCTCAAATATCCCATCAAAGGTCTTCCAAAAGTCTGACCAATATTCAGTACAACAGTGATTATCATAGCCTGGTGTGACGTATAGCCAGCACTGGTAGCAAAATTAGACAAGCTATATAAACAAATGACATACCCCATGGATGTTATACAAGCCCATAGTGTAGCCAAAATCAATGGGTACATCTTCCAAATCTTGTAGTCGAAGGTCTTCTTGAAAATGCTTTTTAGCTTTGCGTTTTCTTTCTCACTAGAATCACTACTTTTAGTCACTCTTATCTTGATCAAGAACATACAGATGGTACAAATGACAAAAGATATGATTCCTAAAGTTCTAAGAGCCCATTTATGGTTTCCAGTTCTATTGATTAGTTTGTTGACAACAGGAGTGAACACCACACCCCCAAGACCAACACCTATATGAGAAATGCCGTTAGCCAAAGCACGTTTTTTTAGAAACCAAGAGGGAAGAACCATAGAGTTTGCGCCAAACATCAGCCCATAAGATACACCGGTTAGCACACCTTGTGTGATGTATAATCCAGCAATAGTCTTAACAAAACTTGCCCCAATGAAAGCAGAAAGCTGTACTATAATGGCGATGGAGACTGTAACTCTGTACCCAAATTTCAAAAGCATAATTGCAGAGTACGGAATGAGGAGAAGGGTTAGACAAATGACTATTCCTCCAATCAAAGCGTAATCAGTTGGCGTAGCACCAGGAAACACGTTATTATTCAAGTAGTAGGATAGAAAGATCCCAAAACTGCAATTTACGCCCCATGTGGAGAAGTTCATGGCCATGATATATGCACAGCAAAACCAACCATATCCTCCATCCGGAGGCGCATCTTTATAGTCATCTTCGTTGAATGCACCTGCGAATTCTTCTTGAACGATCTCTTCAGAAAGCGTCTCCAGTACATCAGAGTTTTTCTTCGAGACAATGGATTCGTCAGCCATCATAGCAGGGATTGCAAACGTAATGCTCTATGCATAGACTATCTTTTTCATGAGAAGATTGATTGTCAAGTGCGTACCTTTGATTTTCTATATTGTTGTATACAGGTGCTCCGATGGAGTTAAGGTGGATGAATATTTTACTACATTAGTCACATAGTCCGTGTCCCTCCCCCCACTTCTGTCTATTGTTTTTTTTTTCTTTTCTGGTCGAAATACTTGGCAGCCAGCCGTTCATTATACTACGATGTCTCAACAGGTCTCATTGATCTGAAAATGATTTTGGTAATAGCAGAACTTAAAGCCTTTTGGAAATAATGGGAGTTTGCAATAGATGCCCAAATACTGCTATAGGAGTGATTTCAGCGGAGACCGAAGTATATCCAATATTTCATTTCTGATACCTTACAACACTCGAATGCTTTAAACCAGCTTCTATGTTTCAATTCTCCAATTTATCTAGAAAATTGGTGATTTGGCTCTCCAATTCTAATAATTAATCTAGTCTCTCACATAGTTTTGGTGTTGGCAAAGATAGGTCCTTGGAAGAAAATAACGAATTAGTGGATAGAAATTCAACAGACAGAACACTGCGGTGAATATTTGTTTAGGGACATAAATACACAAATTAATATCGTCACCAATAAAGCATCTGCTTTCGAATAATCGAGTGTTTTCTATGATGTGAAAGATAACCACACTTAAAACAGGTTTGAATAATACAAGCATCACACTAGCAACGAAGCAAGGAATCCACAGCCTGAAGGCTCTAAACATCCTGTCATTCGTCTTGTTGTTATCGAAATAATAGCTACTCTTCCTATTATATCTCAGTAGTGTCCAACAGGGTATAATGCCACGCTCTAACCAAGTCTCGTATTTGCCTAACTCATTGCCAATATTGTACCACAAATCATAATCTATTCCTAACCCTCGAGCATCATGGCCATTCACAAACAATAGAGCACCCCTTCTCAAAAGAATGAGTATTATGCAAAAAACTGTGGACCTATCCAATGGGACTGCATTGAAAGTGAAGTTGGAACTGTATAAAAAGGCATGCAACGTAAGAACAAGTCTGTTAGCAGGACCAAAGAAATAAACCCAAGACAGCCGATCTTTCTTTACTTTCATAAACAGGAGTCCAGCAGAAACGGCAACTTTAAGAAGACAGCTTCCCATCAAAACATGAATCAGGTATGGGATTTTTCTGAAGCCGCCACGTAACAACCAAGTTCCAACAAATATTAAAGTACCTATGAATTCCATTATGAAATCTTCGAGGTAAACGTATAATGACGCCGCTTCAAGCCTTCTACCCAAAGCATTATTATCTTTGATTTCAAACGTTACAGTGGCTTCAGTGGTAGTATTGAAGAGCACTTTGAAGCAATAAACCCCAGTGGAACAAATAACCTTCACTTGCCCATAATCCTTAGAGTCACGGAAAACAGCACTCACTGTACCAGAGATCTTCCGGTTCGATTCAGGTATGTGTTTACCAAGTTCATTTTGATGGCAATTCTTTTGTCTCACATTCTCCTTTGTACACCTGGCTAATTTTGTGAAATCAACAAAACTATATAACAACTGGTCTTTCTCATCAGCTTCGCAATACCCTTCCTCAATGGTTCGGTTATCACACCTATAATAAATAGTATTGTCTATGAAAACCCCGTTTTCTTCCGTAACTATTCCCTTTTTATAAATGAGCACAGCAATCGACTCTCCATCTATAACATGACCTCCTTTAAAATCTGTAGATAACGTAACTGGAATCACTGCATTTTCCAGTAAGACACTCACACATTGACTGAGTGGGTGAGATTTAGGATGATTGCTATTTGAATCAAAACCAACCGTAGTACCCTGTGAGCTACCCATAATTGTTGCTATGAAGACTAGACCAGTAACTCTCATTTTGAAGTACATGCTTCGAGTCAATTGATCGCGTGCCTAAATTGTTTTTGACGTGAACTTTGGCTGCTTATAGGTACTTTTCCAGTCTGAGCCTAGAAAATCTAAAACCCTAAGCGGAATGGTAGATAAAGATGCGCCTAATCTTAAGGACGTATATACGTAAGATAGATTCTGAGTTTTGAACAATCTATGAAGGAGAAATTATGAAATTCAACATAAAGCATACAAAGAACAAGATCTTTCTCTTGTTATATTCGGGAATGTAAGACCCCCATACCTCACACCCGGGTAAACCAAACTTTATAATTATGTACCTGAACAACGACCCGTTTAGAGGAAGTGATAAATTTCAACTATAGCATTTGCTCTAGAAAATTCAAGAGCCAAGAGCGAATTTTGCTACTTGTGTATTGGGACTCATACCAGTATTTGTAATCATACCAATACTCAAAGTCATATCAAATCTATCTATCTATCTTTCTATATGTGACGTAGATTTCCCGCGGGCAGATCAGTGCTAAGCCACTTATAAACAAACAACAAGTGAAGCTAGGCTTTAATTTCATCAGATGTGTATCGTGATCAAGCTTGTGTTTTATAGCACCTATGAGTCCTTATCTACTATGGAATTGACATAAATTTTAGGTGTAAACTTCGAGAACAGAGGGAAGAACACCATAAATAATTCCAAGGCCAATGCCAAAATCTGGCTGAGAAAAAAATGATTTGGTACAATTCCGTCTATAGCAAACTTGTCGCGAATGAATTTGGATTTCCCCAATGCAACGTCGATTCGTAATAAAACCTCGAGCCCGAATATGTTTAATAGGAGAGTGCATAGACTGCAAAATATCCATGTTCTGAAACTTTTGAAAAGAACATCGTCAGAATTGTTGTTATCGTGATATGTTTTAGCAGCCTTGAAATAGCGTATAAAAATAAGCACTGGGAAAGTATACAGCTCCCAAGAATCAAGGAAAATATACGCAAAATCCAGAAGATCTTGCCACTTACCATCTAGTTCCAGTAACTCGAAGACATAAAAGGTAATTTGGAGGAAGGACTGAGCAGGAAATACCGAGAAAAGCCAAAGGGAACTGAACGGAATCCTTTCGAATGTAAAATTATTGCTGTACTGGAATACCAAGAAAACTCGCAAAAACCTCACAAAGAGGTGAATCATGTAAAAAAATTGATATGATAACTCGGAGAACTCAAAGATTCTAGAAGAATGATACTCAAGACGTTCGAAGTTCTCCAAAAGAAGATTTATAGTGATGGCTTTAACCAAGAATGGTATTTTCTGCCATTTGAAATTTGACCACGCCAACCAAATAAATGCAAAGACCAGAGTTGGTACAAGCAGACCAATGGAGCCAAAAATATTCAACAAGTGATTTCTTCTGTCGTCCTCATCTGCATAGGCTTGGAAGTCTTGTGATACCACAAATATGGCACGAGTAGTTGTGGTGTTGAACGCAGCTTGCACACAATATGAACCTGTTTCACTAATGTTGGTGACCGCCTCATAGGTCTTAATCTCTGTGAAGATGTTGCTATAGACATTGAAGTTTTTGGCCTTGGGGTTTCTGTATTTGAACAAGAGGTGTCCAAAGTCCTTACCTTCACAGTACTTTTTCGATATCGCTTCTTCGTTGCATATCTTGAGAATCCCATGGTCACCAATAAAATTTACCTCTGAGTCAATTTCCTTCTCTCTATATATGAGCACAGTAATAGACTCTCCAGAAGGCATTGGTGTATCCTCAATCAATCCCAGAATCGCTTTTTCACCAATGAGATGAGGTTGGGCTAAAATGTTGACGTCCAGCGCAACGCTTCCACCCTGTTGAACATGAACCGCGAAACAGCTATTGCTGAAACTTTGGGTGTGATCAAGAAATTGTGAGAGAGCGACCTGCAGAAACGCAAACAAGACAATTGGAGAAAGCATACTGACTTGAGATCCAACTTATTAGACATTGTTATCCCAATGCTATGGAATTGATCTGAAAATAGACTGTCAATAAAAACCCAAAGAGTTTCCGGGTAATACCAAATGGACGGTTATTGAGACGAAATCCGGTTTTGCATTGATTGTGTATACAAATGCATGATAAAGCATAGTGTGCTCAAAATTACATAATATACATATATATATATATACGCTATAAATATTCAGCTGAACACATAGGCACAAGTGTCACAGATTAAACACCGTTGCAATTAGATTGTGAATTGTACCTATCCTTACAAAGGTTCAATGGGAGATTTAACCAGGCTTAAAAAATTTATGGCCCGAGTGCCTTTGATACGCTCTTTCCTCACCTCATAAAACTTCTAACTCGAACGATCGCTGGTCCATTGAATCGGGTCTCTTGAAAAGCAAGAGGAATCAATCGGCTTGACGCTTCCAATATACTATATTTGAAATTCATATATCAGATGTAATGAAATGAAAGGCCTCTCAAGGTTTACTTTTTTAGTTTAGTTTAGCTTCACTCGACTTGCCCTCGGAATATTCCATCTATGCCTTCATCCTCGGAATATTTCATCGAGCAAAGCACGTGCCCTCAGAATTAAATACCCAAAACTCCTTCATCGAAAGAGGTTCCATCTTAAAGCTCAACACTTTCGAGTCAAGAGACTGAAGGCTTGGAGGTTGATACAATGAAATTTGGGGAGCATTTGAAAAGCTCACTGATTAGAGACTACAACTTTTATTATATTGCCTACGATGAACTCAAAAAGGAGCTGAAGGACGGGTTGAAGTCAAATAAGGGCCAATGGTCTGATGAGCTTGAAGAGAATTTTTTGACAAGTCTTGAGGCAGAGCTAGATAAAGTTTTCACCTTCCAGAAAATAAAGAGTGTTGAAATTTCAAGGAGGATCAAAGATTCTGAAAAATCTGTGCATGAAGTTATCCGTTTCATGGAAACTGAAGCTCCTCCATTGGAGCAAGATTTCGAAGACTTAGAAGAGGAACTGAGTGATATAATTGCTGATGTCCATGATTTAGCAAAGTTTACAACGCTCAACTATACAGGATTTCAGAAGATCATCAAAAAACATGACAAGCAAACTGGGTGGAATTTGAAACCAATTTTTCAGGTTAGAATGGATGCAAAGCCTTTCTATAAAGATAACTATGACTCACAAGTCGTTAAAATCTCTACGCTTTATGATATTGTGAGAACGAGAGGCCATCCGATTCAAGGGGATTCTTCAGCAGGTGGTGCACAACAGAATTTTGTTCGTCAAACCACTAAATACTGGGTTCACCCTGATAACATCACAGAGTTGAAACTGATCATTTTGAAGCATTTGCCCGTTCTAGTTTTCAACACTAACAAAGAATTTGAAAGAGAAGATTCTGCAATTACGTCAATCTATTACGATAACGAAAATCTGGATTTGTACTACGGAAGACTTAGAAAAGATGAAGGAGCCGAAGCTCATAGATTAAGATGGTATGGTGGTATGTCTTCTGATACCATATTTGTTGAAAGAAAAACCCATAGAGAAGACTGGACAGGTGAAAAATCTGTAAAAGCTAGATTTCCATTGAAGGAAAAACATGTTAACTCTTTTATGAAAGGTGAATACACTGTCCCACAAGTATTTGAAAAAATGAGAAAAGAAGGTAAAAAGTCGATAAAAGAGATTGGGAGCTTAGAAGCTCTAGCAACTGAAGTCCAGTACACTGTTTTGAAAAAGAAATTAAGACCTGTTGTAAGATCCTTTTATAACAGAACTGCTTTCCAATTGCCTGGGGATGCTAGAGTTCGTATATCTTTAGACACTGAGTTGACCATGGTCAGAGAGGATAATTTCGATGGTGTTAACAGAACCCATGGTAATTGGAGAAGAATGGATATCGGTGTTGACTGGCCTTTCAACCAATTACCTCCAAAAGATGTTGAAAGATTCCCATATGCTGTTTTAGAAGTCAAATTGCAAACTCAACTAGGTCAAGAACCTCCTGAATGGGTTAGAAACTTAATTTCTTCACATTTAGTAGAGGCTGTTCCGAAATTCTCAAAGTTCATTCATGGAGTGGCAACTCTCTTACCACAGAAAGTTGATTTAATTCCATTTTGGTTGCCTCAAATGAATGTTGATATTAGAAAGCCTATACTCCCTAACGAAATTGGAATTCATAGAAATAACAACTCTAATACTAATACATCTAGTGGTGAATACATGGATGATGAAGAGTTAGTTGGCTCCTTTGGTGCAACACAACAAAACTCAGCTAGTCTTCCAAATGTTTCAAATTCAGAGAACGCCCCGCTCTTGACACCAAATTCAGCAAGAAATGCTAACCCAAGTTCTAGCAAAAGAGGGAAGAACAACATTCTGAGCAAGATTTGGAATAAGTTTGATTATTGGTTCACAGATGAGAATACCTATAAGATTTCCAAAGATACAATATTTGAATCTAAATTCAAGGCACCACCAGGCACTCAAATTTGCGTACCGGTTAGAGTTGAGCCAAAGGTTTATTTTGCAACAGAAAGAACGTTTTTGTCGTGGATTTCAATTGCATTGATTCTAAGTGCTACGACTACCACATTATTGAGTTATGGAGATAGGGTTGCTATGGCGGCTTCGATTGGATTCTTTTTAACAACAGTCTCAACAGTAGTCTATTCTACAGCGATATATCTTTGGAGAGTTGTTAACATAAGAAACAAAGTGGCTGCTAACTATGATGATAGATATGGCCCAACTGGTATTTGTGTCTGTTTAGCATTATCTGTTTTTGTGACATTCATATTTAAGTTACTATAGGAAACTTAGCCAACAAGCTTTTGTGTAAAAATGAAAACGGAGATATATCAAAGTGAAGTACAAAGCTGCCCATTGGCCTATATAATAGTTTTTTTGTAATAAGATTCTTTTTTCTCAAGTCCTTGTGACAGTTCCGTAGTTGGTTTTGGCCGCGGTAATGGACAATACTAATAATATCAATTACACAGCGAAAGATTATCCAATTGAGAGTAACAATGACCAATCTAAATACTTGAATCCTATTTGCTTTCCCAATTTGAATCCTAATAATCAGTTTCTCATCAAAGATCGAAACTATTTCCAATTTATGATGTCCTCACCGATGAACAGCTCGAGGAAGCAACAACAACAACAACAGCTATTAGCTTCGAATTTGAACTTGAACGTTTCTCATAGTACACGACCAATAGTGAATAACTCTATAGATCAATTTGCTGATATCAATTTCATTCGTGATCAATCTTGTGCGGCAACAACCTTTTTGAAAAGCACGAATACCATGAACTATGATCAATCTTCACCATTCCCTCAACCGGCTGGGCTGTTCAAGACTTTCAATGAACATACAGATATTGATAAGTCACAGTTATATTCAATGCGAGAATTTCCACTGGCTTTCAATCCAAGAGATACTGCAAATATGTCACATAAGGAAAAGGTTAACAGTTGGATAAACGATGTTCCCTTGTGGTTTTTGGGGAATAGCGGGTCCAATGGATTCATATGGCATAACGAGTGCTATCCCGGTATTATTCCAACAACTTGCTCTTCAATTTCAGATGTTGATGATGTCGGGTTTTTTTCGGTTGATGATAGACTGCATTCAGAGTTTATTGATTCTGGTAATTTTGATGATCATGATGGTACAGGCTATGGATATGATGATGAATTACTATATGACAACTTGTTTGTCGATACTGATGATATTCAGGAATATCAAGCAGTCAAGATTACAAAGTATGTCAACAAGCTATATCGCTTGGATCAAAGTGAGCGTGTAGTGAGAGGCCGTGACAGTTTATTACAATACCTGAATTTTGAGGACGGCACAAAGACCAACAAAACAGGCTCTCGAAGTCACCGACACCACCACAATATCGATAGTCAACCAGCAATTGCAAATATCACAAACAACAGCAGCTATAATTTCAACTATACAGATGGCTTCGTTGAGCAATTGAATTCCAATAGCAAGAAGCATTTTGAGGAGATCGATCAATTTGTCAGTCAGTATAACAATGTCGATCCCAGTAAAACCAGGCCGATTCATGTTACCTTGAATCATAAGAGGCCAGGGACTTTTGATTAAAGACTGATTTTATTAATGTTATATATACAGAAAAGTTTTGTTTGCAGAGCTGTAGAAAATCTAAGCAATTAGAACTGAAGTTCATTACACGCGAATATGTTAATGTAGCGATTTGAGGGCTTGATTTACTTCAAAGGGAAATAACACTCATGTGTACTGCGCTACATCTCTATTGTAGATCCACAAATTCAATCAATAATCTAAAGAGGAACATCATATACACCAAGCAATAAGATGGAAAAAGCAGCCAGTCATAATCAAAGCAGCCAATGCAAAAATTTCCGCCACAAAGTAGTTGGAACTTCTGCAGTTTTTTCATCCACAGCCTGTCTTGCTTCTGCCTCATCTAATCCAGTAGTAACGTCAATCTCTTCAATAGAATATCCCCATTTCCAGTTTCTAGTAAAGATCTTATGGCCAAAGTACATTGAAAAGAAGAATGGAAGAGTGATATATGCCGCGACAAAATCAGAACCATTAAAATTGAAAAACACTTCGAATCCATTAGTTATGGTGATCACCGTTAGTATACCGATTGTATAGTAAGTGGCATATGGTTGGAAAGGAGTTTTGAATGGAGTTCTGTCCCATACATTATTGTACATCGCAGCTTTCCTGAAACGCAGATATGATATTCCAATCAGAATCCAACCTATGAATCCAGCGATGGTCACAATATTTGAAAACCAAGTAAAAACTTTAGCAGTGCTGTTCGACACATTTAAATAAGCGATCGGGGTGAGTACTGCTGTCATTATGCATGTTAGGTAAGGGACGCCCATTCTGTTGACTTTATTGAAGAACTTCGGTGCACTGTTTGATTTCGATAATGCTAGTAGCGTTCTTGAAGCTCCATAAAATGACGAGTTTCCAGCAGACCAAGCTGAGCTCAATAGCACAGCGTTCACAATATGGTTCAAAACCTTAATACCAAAATTTTGGATTCCAATGACATAAGGTGAAGCCGCCGCTGAGGTATTGGAACCCGTCAATTTAGGGTCATTATAAGCTACTGTGACACCAACAACAAGAGATCCACAAATATAAAACATCAATAATCTTGCAACAAATCGCTTTGTAGCCTTTTGAATGTTGTATCTCGCATTTTTACTTTCACCGGCAGTAAGAGCAACGTACTCAGGACCAGTAACGAATGCATATCCTCCTTGAATGACACCAAACCAAACGTCGAGAAATTTTGCTGTATTTCCATGAGCTAGGTGTTCAGCAAATGCCCCTGGATTTTTCCAGTAATGGAAACCTAAGACACCGTTAGATTTTGGAGCTCCTCCAAAAAATATGACGATTCCAACAATTATTAGTCCAATAATACAAAGAATCTTCAAAGAGGCGAACCAAAACTCAGCTTCCCCATAATATTTGACAGCTAAGAAATTTAGACATATAATGACAACCAAAAAAATGGTGATCCATGCTGCCACTGGAACTGCAGTAGTCCAATACTGAACAATTAAGGCACATGCCGTTACTTCAGCGCAGACAATGATAACATAATTGTAGTAGTATAGCCAACCTGTAGCGAATGCCAAGGATTCATCAACATACCTGTGTACTAGATTTGCGATAATCCCGTTTCTTGCAGGAAGGTAGCAGGTCAATTCCCCAAGTTCATTAGCGACAAAATAAAGAATGGTTGATAAGATCAAATAAGAAGTGAGCAGCCCCGCAGGACCGCATTTTCTCAAACTAGTAGATATACCAATAAATAATCCAGTACCAATTGTTCCCCCTAGGGCGATCATCTGAATATGTCTTGAGTCCAACCCCTGTTGGAGATTTGCATCTTTCTTGAAGTCCGCTTCATCGAGATCGGAGAGGTATGTGACAACAGTACCCTGTTCAATATCTTGATCACGATCACTGTTGCTGTTCTCGGTCTTATTTATACCAGAATCAGTAGCATAGATGATACCAGACTTGCCATTCGATGACTTTTCCATCTTGCGTATTTCAATTGTTGATGTCAGCCACATCCATTACCTCCCTCGTTTTGAGCAACGAGCTGTTTAAGTATTCCCAGAAACGCAGAGACAAGATTAAGTGATACTGTGCATGAAAAAGAGTTCTAGATGTCAGCAGCTGCACCTCGGTACTATTGACTTGGTTTAATAGCCAAGATCAGATCTTCACCGTGCTGATCTCCACATTGGGATCCAATTTTCTTGATTCCTTATCCGGGCACAGGAAGATAATGTTAGATAGATAGGAGTAAAGCAAAGTACATTGAATAGCGATAAACGCAAAGCCATGGACTCAAAGTATATGGAGCATGTGTATTTGAAGGGCTAAAGAAAGCACTAGTGATCCAGAAGAGACTACAGAAGGGAACAGGATAGGATAGAATAGGACAGTGTTCTTTTTGTATAAGTATCAAATGAGCCTTGTGTACTGAGAGCGATATATATCAGTAGAGTGAGCCCCAGGTTCGAATCACAATAGTGATTCTAGTTTTGATGGATAGAACAATAGCATAACTAGTTGGTGAAAGCCCAAGGCACATGGCGCAGTTGTGCTACCCGATGTGTATACTTCTATCTCCTCCATGAGCGCAGCAACGCCTCTAGTTATTGCAGTCTGTAGTCTTGTTTCGGGAATTCTCCCTTGTGAGTAGCCCTCTACAGCTAACCGAAGGTGAATCCCTTTAGAGCTTTAGCGACAGAAGAGCAAACAGTACACTTTGATCAAATCGACCTGCCTTGAACAATTTTGTAGCATTTATTTTTCTAGCCCATCTCAATCTGGATTGCCTGAACGCTTCTGCTCAAAAAGGTATCCCAGTACGAATTTTTGCCCGAAAAAGGTCCACCTACCCATCCAAATGAGGCACTTTTTCGAGTACTAAATTTTCATTGAAGTACAAGAAGATAGCCATCTAGTTCCTATTAATTGTTTGTGCTTCAGCATGATAAAGCTTTCCTAGCATTAGATCTTTGAAATCAGAGCTTCAGAAATTATGTGCCTTAAGCTTATCTCAGTTGACATCTAATTGATAATTAAGTTGAGAAGCTAATGCCGCTGTAGAAGCTAAAAGCGATACGCAAAATAACATAGCAGTTCAAGGTTTGTGATCGCCATATCAATCGCCAAAACTGTTACGTTGCTAGTTATCAGAATGTTGTCAAAGGTATCGTCATGAACATCGGAGTTATGGCATTCTGTCTATATTATTTCAAAGCAATTTGATTGGTAGTTGGACCAATGAGATGATGAGTGGGTACAAATTGTGACCCCCTGGCGTGCTGTTCGTCGATGCTGATAAGTCACACAGTGGTATCTTTCAATACGTGATCACTCGTATAAGTCGTGGCTTGTCTCATGACTCTAGATGATAAAGAAAGTACTGCATTGCTGATGCAGTGTTTGTAAATTTATTGTGTTATCTATAGCTGGACTATAGGCATGAATCTATTATTTAGAGTTGAGTACGATCAAGCCTATAGTAAACACAGTTGCAAAATTAAGCAGTATGTTGCATTTGCTGCAAAAGCGTTTCTTTGGGTTGATTCACCCTCACGGAAATCTATACATACTATGTGATATGTAACTCTCGATCGAATTGAGGTATCCTTTTGTTTGTTACGTTTGTAAATCGTTCCCACTGAAAACTATTTTGACTCAAAAGTTATCTTAAAGATACAATTATATACACAGGCCTCGTGTCTTGATTATCAATTCTCCAGAATAGACATGCTACATAGTTTACAGTAGCTTTTCAGCAGTTATTATTGGATATTGCCTAAGTACTTTTCCTAATTCTGGATCAATCAACCATCAATTCGTTTCTATATTTCGCCTGAATATCGTCAAGCAAAATTATAATGCAATAAAGCATGCCATATATCTCCTGTTGAAGGAAGAGACAAAATGAATCATCAAAAAAATCATAAATGTAACGATCTCCCTCAATGTTGAAATTGTAGATTACTGGAGCTGTCTTAAGACAGTACCTTCCATTACTCGTGAGCTGATACTTTTAGACTTCCGTAAGCTGCCATCTTTTTACTACAACTGGGCTTTCTCAAACGTGCCTAACTACCAAAACCCTTCAGTATTAGTGGCATCAATACTCCCCATCATTTAGATTACATAATTTTTTTTGCTCTTCCTTTGCGCAAAATTTCAAGTAATTTAGACGAAATAAGCTGAGCGATCCGGTTGTCTCTGAGATTCAAGTGATGTCCAACTCTACTCAGAATGCCACCGTACTCCTCAACAGGATATTAGGGTTGAAAGAAGCCTCACCATTGCTTTTAATTCTCGATTCCATAGCACAGTCCTCACATCATCTAATCAACGAATTTATTCATAACAAGCCAGCAATTCTAAACATAATATTTGTGAGCTATGAAACGCTACAAAGACCATCATACAGTTCGCATTATATACAGGCATGGGACTTGAACCTAGGGAAAGTGATATCAATGGTGAATGCTGTTTACGATGACAAGCTCAAGAACCTGATCATCATAGATTCTATAAATTATCTCCAAGTTGAGGAAATCACAAGAGTTATGAGTGAGCTGATCAAACCGAACTCTACTCTTCTGACCACTTTCCATACGTCTTTACCTGAACAGGATGTCTCGACATCGTACAATCAATACCCAACAGCTTCGAAAATTTTGACCTTTTTCGCATCAAGCATATTTGAAATAATAAGCAACATTGACGATGAGGATGAAGAGTCTTTTAATAACTTGAACAAGTTGGAGCTAGCCCGAAATCTTAATAACGATGTTTTCAGAATAAACTTGATAAATAGGAGAAAATCGGGACGTTCATTGACTTACAATTTCGAAATTGATTCCACTACTCATGAATATAAACATGTTATGAGCAAGGCATCGAGTGGATCAGGTCCAGATGACACTTCAGTGCTGAAAGACCTGACAACTTTCAATCTCTCTACTTCAAATAAACAAAAGCTGGCGAGATCACAAGTCGAACTTCCTTTCCTGGAAGCACAATCTTTCAATAATGGGGGTGCTATCATATACGAGTTCGAAAAAGATGACGATTACGATGAAGAAGATCCCTATGAGGATCCTTTCTAGCGATGTGAAGCTATAGTAAATTCTATAATAATCCTATATAGATGTGTATATATTGTAATGTTGTACTGTTTCTTTCACCATAGTTTTGTGATACCATCCCATTTCTGTGATTTTCTTCTATTCCAGTAACTATTCTGGCCTTTGATGAATTTGTAATCTGAGTCGAATTGTTCATTGTTTTCAGGTTCAACGAAGAAATTTGGCTTGTGCTTGCCTCCGGTTTCTGCGAGTTTGTTTCTTCTATCACGCTGTAATTGTTCTATATGCAACTTCAATGACTCTGCTTGGTTAATGTTACCAGCCTCATAACTTATGATATCAGGTCTGAGTCTTGAATCAGTTATTGGGAGCCTAGTTGACTCCACTGCAGTGATTTGATTCAAATTTGAAGCAAATTCACTAAATCCATACTTATGTTCAAAATTTTTCAAGAGTTTTGAAGCTTCCCAAATCTTCTCCTTTTGATTAGACTTATTATTCAGGTATAGTCTATCTGTCCATTTCCCTTCAACAAAGAAATCACTCATATTCTTATTGAACTTATCAACAACTTTTATAGTCAATTCTTCTGACTTTGAACTAGAAAAAATTCCTCCATTTGCAGGTTTCTTGAAATCGATTATTCCTTTCAATCCATTGGATCCGATGACCGTCGTTGAATTAACGGGCTCTGAGTAACGATCACCAGCTATTATATTCTTTAAATAGGTCGTTGGGGGTTGCCATTTGAAGACTTCACCTGTTTTTTTCAACGTTAGAATTAAGAACCCGTTGTTTATTAGTTCGATTGACTTCCCCCAAAATTTTTGCTCTGGATTCAAAGTTAGGGAAATTTCCCAATTAGCTGAATCGCAGTGAAATGCAAAGATTTGTGGCTTATGATGAACTTTTTCACCAACTAGCCTGAATCCTAAATCTTCTCTAACTAGCTCAAAAGTTTCTCCTAGGATTGGATTGAATGGCTTTCTCATATTTCTTTCTTTAATTCTCAAACTGCCCAAACTCGAAATTGCAAATGCTGATATCTTCAATACTTTGATTGCATCATCAGTTTCATTGGTAGCTTCATCAAGTAAATTAGTAAACTCAAAGGCTTCTGAAATTTTTTGTAGTATGGTTAAAGGTTCATTGGACGTGACGGGCATTGATATTGTTGACAGCTCCTTACCCACGTTTTTCCTCAAGGATGAGAATAGACTTGGCGGTTGTGATGTCGATCTTGGAATGTCATTTCTTCTTTTTACAGGAGGCAGGGGTAGAGGGTATAAATCGTGATCGTCTGGATCGACTTCCTCAGATTTTAGCGGTATATCAACGTCCGATACATCAGAACTCGAAGACCGATCATCAACGGGATAATCCTGTTCTTGAACTTTGGATTTTGAAGATGTAGAGTTGTTATTATCTCCATCACCCTCTGTTTGCTGCAGTAATAGTACATGGTTGTCAATTGAAGATTCTTCTCCCAAATCTTCATCTTTGTCCAAGGCATCATCAATATTGGTGCTGTGGTTATTTTCTAACGCGTCGTAGAATTCTTGGCTAAATATTGAGTTTGTGGGGGAGATAGGCTGTGGCCCTTTCTCGTTCGCTACTAAGTCAACCACATAATCCGATAGTTGGTTCAATTGTAGTTTAGATTTATGCAAATTTTCATCATTCGTTGGTTCAACAGACTCCAATAGTCTCCGTATCTCTTCAATTTTCTGTTCAATTCTCAGCAATTGATTCAATTGCGGCTTCGCATTATCGCTGAAGTTGAGGTTGGTTTGAACAAATCGGCTCTCCATATGCTCGTCGATTCTTTGGATATTGGACTCTGCTGAATTTATCTGGCGAGTTGTGATTGATTTTGATTCAATCAAAGATGTGGCTGTCGTTGGGTTCGTGGACGGTTGAGATAGCGGCGAGTCCTCTACTGCGGGCTTGGAGTTCAGCTTGATGAAATTCAAAGCGTTTGTCCAGTTGCTCCAATCCTCTTTATTGAGAGTTTTCAAAATCCAAACCTCCATTCCAGAATCTATTATAATAGTGTTGTCCTCTTTCGAGGCAGAGATCGTCGCCAGTATTATTTGCATCTCTCCCCTCGTTTTAAGGCTGTTCTCGTTCAGGTAGTAGTTGAGGATGCTGTATTTGAAGTTCAAAACGAAGAATCTTTTGGTGAAACCTTGTAGTTTTTTCCGTCTCTTCTTCAGTAGATAGCCCTGAAGATACTGTCCCTTGTTCGGATGGAGTTGGCCTTGCATCGGGCCATTCAGCGAAGAAGACGAAGAAGAAGAAAGACCAGCTTTCAAATCCTCCTTCAGGAAAAACTTGTTAAACAACACCTTCTTCGAGTAGTTCTTTGAAAACGTATTGTCAAATATAAAGGCATATATCCCCCCTTTCTCCACCCTGAGCTGGTTCTTGAATAGTTGGTTCCCGTTGAGCGTCCCATAAGAGCTCACTTTTGCCAATTGAGACAGCTTTAACCGCTCATCTAAAGACAGCGTTGACGTCGACCTCCTCCTTTGAAGCGACGTCGAAGAGTTGTTGGCGCTGCTGTTGTAGCTCATGCTCCCACGCTGGCTGCCCCCAGGAGTCGACACCCCGCTAAAGCCTTCGTTCCCGTTGTTCGTTAGCAGTCCGTCCAGCGCGGCTCCTTCAGGCTCGTTTCCCGCTGTTCGAGACTTGTACACTTCAAAGTTGATCGACCGTTTGATCGGTTTCAACTGGAAAATAATCGTCGTGTGATCTGGAATCTGGATCCATTTCACAACAAACGCCTTAGAATGCACATCAATCGTCTCCATCCTGGCTCGCTAGCAATAGGATGGCGAAAGGCAGCTGGCGGCTGGCGGCTGTTTCAATTTCCTTGCTGCTTTTTTTTTTTTTATTTTATTTAATTTTATGTTTTTTTTTTTTTTTTTTTTTTTTTTTTTTTTGGCCTTAAAGGGATTTCAAAAATTTAAATAAAATCTGGGGAAAGAAAAAAAAAAAAAAAAAAACAAAAAAAAAAAAAAAAAAAAA
>JAKTRK010000068.1:0-55165 GCA_030579675.1 Liangdongia quercuum | reverse complement strand
AAAAAAAAAAAAAAAAAAAAAAAAAAAAAAAAAAAAAAAAAAAAAAAAAAAAAAATTTTCAATGCTCTGAAAGCTGAGGAGGAAGAAAGGAAAAAAGGATATTTTTTGTTAGTGCTCATATTTACTCTGAAGTTTCGATCCGTACTCATATTTACCGAGTACAGCAAGTATTATATAATATATTATATAATATTGATATAAACACACTGCATAAGTGTCACAGCAATTGTATTTTTTATTACTTTTGCACCCGGCTTCCAGGACTCATTTTCGAATTTTATAAAATCCCAAAAAAAAAAAAAAACAACGAAGGCGAACAAATACAGCGCTAGAGAGAAGAAGAAAAAGGAGAGAAAGAAGAAGAGGAGCAAAAAAAAATTACGTTGCGCCATTTGAGTACTGTTGCTGAGTACTGTCCATATTTCCAAACCCAAAATACACACTGACTTCTTTGTCAGCGAATTCTACTATTCTTTTTTGAGAGTTACTACGTATCCTTCGCGTGCTTTGGCTGTTGATAAACTTAGCAACTTTCTGTTTATACAGTGGCAAAATAAACAAGTTGTTGAACAAAACCCATACGAAACGAAACGCTTCAGAAAAAAAAAAAGATAAACTCTACTAACTTTACGCCAAAACAGAGAAAAAAAAGACATATTACCTTTCCTAATACTAATCATCTCCTCTTACTCCATTTTATTTTTCTCCTTCACACTCATCCTCACCCCCTCCCCTCCTCCATTCTATTTTATTTTATTCTACTTTATTTTATTTTATTTTTTTAACTTGACTGACATAACCCATTTCCTCTCTAATGACCATGAGTGATCTTGAAGCTATAGGTGATGACTTTTACATCTCATTGAACGATCTCACGTTCAATTCAAGACCAATAATCTCCACTCTGACAGTAATTGCGCAGGAAAATGTCCAAGCTGCTCAGTTTATTGCCAAAGCTGTAGAACAAAGAATTGAAAAGGCTGTTCCAACTCAGAAACTATTTGCATTTTATCTATTAGATTCAATTTCTAAAAACGTTGGTAGTCCATATACGTTGTTATTTGCTGAAAAGTTATTCCAACTCTTCACTCAGAGCTTTCTGATAGTGGATGATAACAATAGAAAGAAATTCATAGATTTATTTAAAACCTGGAAATTTGCTAAAACCGCAAGTGGCTTACCTCTGTTCCCTGAAGAGCCTATCAACAAAATTGAGCAGTTCTTGATCAAAGCGAGCTCCATTTACCAACAGTCACAGCAGCAACAAAAGTCACAGCAACAGCAGCTCCCACCTATAAATTCACAGACATTGACAAGCACAATTGACAACCTGCTATATCTCACAAACCAAAGACTACTGGCCAATCCAACAGATTCCACAATCACGGCTAAACTACAGCTCATAAACCAGTTGAAAGTTGCCATTAATTCTGAGCAGTTACCGTACGAGTCACTGGTTGCAGTCAAAAGCCAGCTTGATGAAATGTTGAAAGCTGAGACCAATATTTTGCAGACCCAACAGCACCAGCAGCAACAGCAGCAACAGCAACAGCAACAGCAGCCTTACCAGGTACTGCACCCTCAGCCAGCTACTCAGCAGCAGTTGGCATCCTTGCAGAGTCCTTCCTCTTCAACTCTACAGTCCCTTCTTGGAGCCAAACCACCGTCGGTGCTAAATAACATCAGATCTTCCCCGGGCTTATTGAATAATATTTTAAATCTGAAATCTGGTAGCGGGCTCAAGCTAAATAAAGCGCCTACCAAACAATCATCTTCTAATCTAAATGATTTAATTAATAATCTACAGAAATCAGGATTAGTTAAAAGTAAAAGTAATCCGATCCCTTCAACTTCTATATTGAAGAATTTATTACAATCCACTCCGCAACTAGAAATTATCAAATCACAAACTAACGATTCTTTGAAAGAATTCAGTGAGTTTGATATTAATGCAAGGGATCTATCCAAGCTGAACGGATACGAGCTTTACGATAAATTTTTCATCCAGGAAAGACCAAATAAATGTGGAACTTGTGGTAAACGGTTTTCGCAGGATGAGCTCGGACAGGAGAAGAGGAAGTTACATCTGGATTGGCATTTCAGAATCAATAAAAAGTTGAGGGATGGTGCAGTTGCCCAGTCAAGAAGCTGGTACCTTGACGATGAAGAATTCGTCAAATTCAACGACGAGGAGCTATTCGGATTAGCTGCTCATGAATCGGATAGCAAGGTCAACAGCAAGGACGAGCCGATGAAGGGAAAAGGTAAGCTACATTACGTTGAGATCCCTGAAAACTCAAACGATATGAGCACTGTCTGCACCGTTTGTAAAGAGATAGTTCGGAGTGAGTATAACGATGATTTGGGTAAATGGGTTTGGATGAACTGCATTGAAGCGAATACCCGGATCTATCATTACAATTGCTATGAAGAGACGAACAAGAACAAGAACAACCACCCGGGCAGCAATACGACGCTCACATTATCGAATTTGCTTGGCTTGAAAAGAGAGCGGGAGGACAGTGCAGAGACTCAGGCTATTGCTAAAAAAAGATCGAAAAGCTCCTCGTTGGATCTCAACTTACTGAAAGACATTATATCGAAAGTTGACCATAATCATACCAACGGTACAAACCTCAAAGGTGAAACAGCATGATGTACAATTAATGGAATGATATATATATATATATATATATAAATACATATATTAATGACGCGATAGAGCAATGCCTACTTGTAGAGTAAATATATATACATATATATATTAGATAGAGGGGATAGAAATAAACAGAGAAGCGAATTGAAAAAAAAAAAAAAAAAGAAGATAACAACAACAATACAAACTACATGTATGTGTTTCTGTAATCTGTTTTTCTTAATTTTTCTTTTCTTTTCCTTTTTCCCTTTCTTTCTCTTCTTTATTGACCAAGACACTTCAAAATATCGCTCCAGACGGTCTTTGGGTTTTGAGAAGCGTCGATGCCTGACCAAATACCGTTCTTCTTGTAGTACTCCACAATTGGCTCAGTTTGCTTGTGGTATGTCACCAATCTCTTGGTCAAGGCGTCGGCATTGTCATCGGATCTCTGCACCAACGGTTCACCAGTGATGTCATCTTTCATCTCCTCCTTTGGAGGGTTGAACAGTTTATGGTATGATCTACCTGATGCTGGATGGACCAATCTGCCAGTGATTCTTGCAACTAGCAATTCGTCGTCGATTTTCAACTCAACGGCTTTTTCCAAAGGCTTGTTGCTCTCTTTCAACATCGAGTCTAGTTTCTCCGCCTGCGGGATCGTTCTTGGGAACCCGTCCAAAATGAACCCGTTCTTACACTCAGGGTTGTTGGAAAGCTCGCTCTTGATCATGTTCACCATGATATCGTCGCTGACCAATCCACCTTGGTCCATGATCTTTTTAGCTTCAAGGCCCAGGTCAGTCTTTTTGGCAACCTGAGATCTCAGCATGTCGCCAGTGGCCAAGTGACATGCGCAGAACTTCTCCTTCAAGTTTGGAGCCTGTGTACCTTTGCCGGCGCCTGGGGGACCGATCAGAACCATACGGATAGATTTTGGCACGACTGGGACGAGTCCGGCTTTTTGCTCGAGACTGACTATACGGTCCTGCAACTGGTGCACCAAGTCTTTCAATTCATCAACGCTAGACATGATTGGCGAGAGGGAAACACTTTACAAAGACAAACAACTGGAAAAACCGATTCTGATTATCCCTTTAACCTCAATTCAGTTGCAATCTCAGTTCAATTGCAATCTCAAATTTGTACGGAAACCTCCAACAACTGTCTCAATACCAATACCAATACCAATACCAATACCAATACCTCTATTTGGTTTTGATAATTGCCAGATCTTGAAATTCACACAATCTTGTAGTTGTAGTTGTAGTTTGTAGTTTGTAGTTGTAAGTTTTAGTTTTAGTTTTGGAATTTTTTTTTCTCCCGTTGAGTTTCGTCGTCGACGAGCGCCAAATAGTAACAAAGAGTAACAAAGTAAAACAAAGTAACAAATAGTGGAAGAAGAAGCTTATGTAATAAACAATTTCAGAGCCAGAAGCCAGAGAGAGCCAGAGATGATATGGTTAGAGACACATGCAGACAACGTGCACGCACAGAGAATAGAGTAGAGTAGAGTAGAGTGGAATTAGGAATGGATCCAGTGAGTGTTCTAGAGATGCTTTCTGTTCCAGTTCCAGTTCCAGTTCCAGTTCCAGTTCCAGTTCTGGTTCTGGTGTTTGTATTTGTATTTGTATTTGTATTTGTTTGTTACCCTCTTTTTTTTTTTTCCCCAGAGGTGTATTTCCGGCACCTCAATTTCATCAAGGAGAAGGGGAAAGGGCGAGAGAGAGAGAGAGAGAGAGAGAGAGAAAAAGAGCTAAATTTCAAATTTCAGTTGTTTACTACACACTGTAATAATAATAATAATAATCATAATAATCATAATCATAATAATAATAATCATAATAATCATAATAATCATAATAACAACAATAACAATAATAATAAAAATAAAAAATAAAAAATAAGAGACTAACTGCAATTTGTAAGGCGGCAACAACAACAACAACAACAACTAGCAGCAAAGGCCATTGAGAGAACCAACTGACAGCAGAACATTAGTAGCTAGCAATGGGGTTTCTAGATAGGCAGTCTACAAGAAAGGTATGTTATCTGAATGCCGAAGGGGAGTTCTTCTTCTTCTTCTTCTTCTTTTTTTTTTTTTTTTTGCTCTCTCTTCATTTGGAGTAGAGTAGAGTAGAGTAGAGAGAGAAGGAGAAAGAGAGAGAGAAAGAGAGAGAGAAAGAGAGAGAGAAAGAGAGAGAGAGAGAGTATGTGTGTACAGGCCTGGAATACTAACATGTTATTGTTGTTTTCAGCGGAAGAATGTTGTTCCCGACCTTTCGAGGTATGAGAACCAGAGGTCTTCAGCTTCCTACAAACCTACAGTAGCAGAACAGAACGCTTTTCTTATCAACAGCGCGGCAATGAACGCTTCAAGAACGTACTCTTTGAATGGGAACAGCGTCAATTACGTGTACGGTTCTCAGTCGAGATCGAACTCGTTGTCGAACGGCGGTGTCGGCGGTGTCGGCGGCGGCGCTTATGGAGGTTACAGGTCGAACTCGCTCGTGTCGAACCATTCGTTTCAGCCCCACCCTCTTGCACCGAGCACCCAGTACAGATCCAACTCATTGAACTTGTCCTCAAGGCAACAGTTCCACGCCTTCCCTGGTTCGTACAGATCCAACTCTTTGACATCCAACTCCTCAGTCAGACCAGCAGGGTCGAGGCAACCAACAGAGAAAATCGTCATCACTAAGACAACCGACGAGCATGGACGAACAAAGTCTATCACTACAGAAACGATCAAGCAGCTCGGCTCTTTTGAAATAAGGAAGACCGAGACGAAGAATATTGACATCAACGACTTCTTACCACCGCCGATAACTGGGAACAACAACTATGCCGGGAGTCTGCTGAGCAACGAGTACGAGTTGGGAAGCATTGCGGAAGAGACTGAAGAGGATGACAATGGGCGCTCTTCAAAAGCAAGATCGAAGTACAGGAAGAATAAAAGCCCTGTGTTTCTTGAACCACAGGACCAGTTCAAAGTCCATGAACCAAACAGATCGGTTTCGCCCGTGCGGAGCATCTTGAAGAAAAAATCGTCAGTGCAGAAGCTCGTGCTCAACGATGGCGCCGAGACGCCTGATAACGACTCCGATGGGAACTCGGTGTACAGTGATGCCGTAGAAGTGCTGCCTATTATCAAGAAGAGGGACAGCAGCGGCAGCGATAACATCAAGATCACCGAAAACGTGTCGAACCCTTCATCTGCTAACTCGTTGAACAACACGGGGTCAATGGCCCAGAGAATGAGAACCACTCTAAAAGCAGACCCGCAATCACGCTTCACCCTGACGCAGAATCAAGCCGACCAGGCTTCGTACTCGTCAAACAGACGAGGCCGGCCAAGTTCTCAAAAATCGCCAACCGTACTGCAGGAAGCCCAATTCCAGCCGCAGTCGCCTCTTTCGTACGAAATCCAGCGCGAGGATACAGAGAGCTCAAGCAACTCGGCTGCTTACCAGCAGTTCTCTCCACAGCAGCAGCAGTTCTCTCCACAGCAGCAGCAATACACTCCGCAATACTCACAGCGCACTCACTCATTGAGCTCTCAAACACAATATTACCCTCAGCTGCAGTCGCAGCAGCCACAACCGCAGGCTAAGAGGCCTACAGAGCAAGAAATGTACGAAAAGGCATACCAAATTGCTCTGCAAAAAGTGTATGGGGACAAAAGCGACAAGCAACAGATCCCGGCAGCGCAGGACTCTAAAAAATTCAAAACGTACTCGCTACGCTCAAAGAGAAATCCAGTTTTCGAGCCCCCATCTGCGCTGAGATCTGACGACGACGTTGCCTCTACAGCAGCGTCCGTGAAATCACAGCCTGTAGTCAACACGCCTCTAAGAGCGTCTTCGGGAACCTCAGAGTCACCGCATATTGAAAGAACAACTTCTCATAGAAGCACCTCCGACCCTCAAAACAGTGCCTTCAGAAAACACACTTTTAGAAATGGCATCAAAGGTGGTTCCAAGAAAAACTACAACTATCAGCTCTTCAACAAGTTCAGCAGTGAAAAGCAACAGGACGATCAACAAAACCAGCACAACCAGGAGCACGTTTTGAACGGAGTCGTGGGCGGAATCGTCAACAACGGTTTCACGCATAATCAGCGGCCTCAACCTGCGCAAGGTGGAACCGCGCAAAGTTATGCTAATGACGCTGATGCTCTTGCTGAAGGCGACCTTCACGGTGTAGCTGGAAAAGCTGCAGATGTTAATGACCCAACGAAGAAAAAAAAATGGTTTAAATTTGCTAATCTATTCAAAAAGCACCAATGATCATATATGACAAGTTATGGAACCAAAAGAATGAAAAAAAAAAAATCAATCAATCAATCAATCAATCAATCAATAATAAAAGAATTAATCTCTTCACGGTCGATGTAGCTTTATAAAACCATCCCCCCCCCCCCCCGATCCTCATCATCTTCCTCCCCTCGTTTCTTGCTACTTATACCCAATGAGATCATATCGTACAGACTACATACGCCCTATACGAGTACTGGCATGAAGATTATCCAGCGCACTTTTGTTTTCTGTTTTTGTTCAGTCTTTACTTTTGAACGTGTTCTAGTGAACATTAAGTCCCACTCCGTAGAGCGTTTCTCGAACTCACTGTTTTCATCGATGTTATCGTCGTGTGCATGTTGACAACATCGGATGTGTCAAATTTGTAATGCACACAGAAATCGCATACCGAGTGAAAAATCAAAAAAAAAAAAAAAAAAAAAGGCACTCACAGAGATGATGATAGGAAAGAGACTCTAGTCTGCTACACACAGCGCATTCTTCCTCACTGAAACCTAGAAGTCGTTTGAACAATAAATGTTCTTTGTTTTTTCTCCCCTCCCTTTTCTTGCTTTCTTTTTCACTCTCCTTCTCCTTAATGCGTAAACCGACCATCAACCCGCAACCACATTAGCAGCTACAAGAGTATATTACTCTGCGCCCGATACGCACTACTAACAGCAATTGGCAAACAGCAATCTACTCTTGAGTCCAAAACAACCGCCTTCACCCTTCCCCCCCGCCAAAGAAAAAGAAATAGTTGCGCTCAGGTTATTCGAGTACAAGTGACGGTTGAAACTGTGAGCGCACATGGTTGTGGTTACTGCAGTGCGGTGTGGTGCGGTGCCGAGACCACCATATACAATTGAGAGATGCACTGTGCGCTGTGCACTCTAAAGGTTGATATCTACACAGTCGCTTTTCCCCCCCAGCACCCGATTACTCTTACTCTTACTCTGTGTGAGACGGGCGCATATACCTGAACAAGTTGAGGTTGGAGTCGCGCCCCAAAGATCGTATCAAGTAACATGTGTATATATGTCATTGATGGCCTCATGTGATACACAGAGACACAGGCAAGGTTTCTTTTTCGTTTTCTTTTTTTTTTTTATTATTTATTTATCTATTTTTTGGATTCCCGAGAAGAGATCCGGGAAAAGAGTGCGCACTCCGGAGTCCGGGAGGGGAAGAAAAGGACTCCACCTGGAAAGGAAGAAAAGTCAGATAACAAACAATGTTTTACAGACACAGACACAGCAGACACGGGAAAAAGAGCTTGTTATGGGGAACCGTTAGGTAGCAAAAGATTGGTTTGTTCTTAGGTTTGATACGCTTAGCACTTGTGCGTGTACAGAGCTGGAGCCGAGTCTCGACCGATGACGAGGGGCAATAATATAACGTTGCTTGCCGTTTCGTGCTGCTGCTCGGTGGCTCTCTCGTAAGATCAGGCGGGCGGGCTTCGTAGTACATGAGAAACACACACACACATACACACTAGATAGATATTGGTCTTCCACCATCTGTTATACAACCGTACCCATACAACTTTGGAACCGTATAGTCTTCATTATCAGTAGTACATACATACGTATGTACGTATGTATGTATGTATGTATGTGAGGTGTAGTCACAACAGCATCCCATCCCGTCTCGTATGTGACAGGCTGGGTGGGTTTTGGGTTTTCCCTCGGAAGCGTGAGTTTCTGCGAGAGAGAGACACACAGAGAGCTTTTTCGGAGGGGAACCAAGCACGCCCCTCTCCCCTCTTTGCTGATTCTTCCTAAAACAGAAAAAAGAGCCCTTCTTCCCTCTCATGATCACCATCCACATCAACTGATTCCGCTGCGGGAGCGCTAATATTCGTCTTGCGGAAGAAAGAAAGGGCTAAAAAAAAAAAAAAAAAAAAAAAAGAGTTGGCTCAGTATTAGAGAGGTGCCGAGAAGAGGGCGAATGGGGTAAGAAGCATTGGAAATTACCCACCGCCCCTCCTTCTTCCGCAGCTCCCCTCTCTAGATCTGTCTAATCTGTCTCTCTTTCCTGCCACCCCTTTCGCTGTAGACGTCTTCCTGCGCGACAAACAGAGACTTGGACCCCTCTCACCCACTCCTGCCCGCCAGAGTGCTGCCCGCCAGAGTGCTGCCCGCCGCCGCCGCCAGCCTTTCACGACAGCAGCACAAAGCGCAGGCGGGCACACTTGCCCGCCTGTAATCCCCCCCTCCCCCCTCTCTCTCTATCTCTCCAGCCTAGACTCTAGCCCCACCCAGGCTACCAGCCCTACCTTAGCCTGAACCACCATCTCTCCCCCTCGCTCTGCCCCCCCCAGCCCGAGTGGGAGTCCGCCTCTTCTCTACTCTTCTCTTCTCTTTCTTCCTCTTCCCCACCACCGGCCCCCAAACGAGCCAACCAACCAGAGCATGCACCGGTTTCTTTATTTATATATATATATATATATATAAGTACCATCAGAACCATACCCGCGATAACGACTACACACTGCAGCAGTCTCTAGTAGCCCCCCCCCCCATTTGTCGTTTCAAGTAACCGAGAGCGTCTAATATTATCCCATACTATACTATACTATACTATACTACACACCACACCACCACAGAGCACAGCACAGCACAGCACAACGTTATGCCTAAAAAGTACATCTGCTCGTTCTGCGCAAGACCGTTCTCAAGATCCGAACACAAGGCAAGACATGAGCGCTCCCACACCAAGGAAAAACCGTTCCACTGCCATCTTTGCAAGTCAACATTCGTGAGAAGAGACTTGCTGCAACGCCATCTGCGAACGCTACATTCCGAGGAGAACGCAGCATCAGCAGTAGCAGCAGCACAACCGCTTCCGCCGTCACTACCAGCTATACCATCGAGTGCTGCATCTCTTGTGCCCACTGCTGTCGCAGTGGGCACAGCGGTGACCGACCTGCCGGCCCAGGTGCCGGCACCACAGCCATCGGAGAAACAGAAGCTCCACCACCACCAACACCACCGCCAAAGACACTCAAGCACGAGCAAAATAGCATTCAACGAGAAATCTATAATAAACCTCTTGACCCTTTCCAAAAAATTCAACATCAATATTGCCCTAAACTGCAAGGTTTCCAGCTACTTTGTGATATGGTCCACAATATCAACCATTTCCCTACCAATTATAACGGCCAAAGAGCTTCTCGAGTGCATAAACAGCAACGATAACCAAGACAATCATCTCCTGTATGCCATCCTGTCGTTTGGCGCCATAGACTCATTCCAGTACGCTGACGCAATTGCACTGCTAAACAGATGCTGGATGTCCATTTTGAGGAAAGTCAACTTCAAAGCTGTCGAGCCTGTTAAAATCTTGAAGAGCTTAACGATCATCTCATACATCTACCAGCTCTACAACTCTCAAATCGTGCACGCTAATCAAGAACTGAGCCTCGATCTCATACCGATTGAAATAGTGCTCGAGTATTTGGACCAGCTCACGCTGCAGTACCTGGAGAATGAGAAGCTGAAATCCGAGCACGATTCGACGCTATGGTACATTTACATCATCCTGTCAAACTACTCAATAAATTTTGCCAAAAAGCCAACTAACACGCATTCGAAATTCCTTTCAAGAGCTCTACCGTGTTCTGCTGCTGATAATGACGTTGGTGACGACGGCGCTGCTGAGCGGATGACTCTGGAAAATGCTTTGGACGTGTTGACCAAATCGTCGTCGTTGCCAATATTCCCAGACGACTTGACACTGAGCTGCATTGTTGCAGCGCTCTCGAACGAATTGCAGTCTTTGAAGTTCAGCTCCATCAACCATTTCAACTCAAAGGATTTTTTGCACAACGCCATCATCATGACCAACAAGTTGGTCATCTTTGACCACGAAAGAGAAGAGCAGCTTGAAAACGACTGCGACGACGATAACAGCGACGGATCGCGTAGCGGCTCTGACAACTCCAGTGACGTTGTTAATGGCAGGCTCTTGAGCAACCTGACTTCAATCATGAAGAGAAACTTGCTGTTGAACTGTCCTCTGAAGTTCCAGGATTTGATCATGGAGTATCTGAACGTCCCAGAAACTCTCGCACACTGGAACCTGTTGAACCTGACCTTGAAGGAGTTTAACTTTGAGTACAACTCGATCAATTTATCACAAATCTCAAATTTCAGCACTGGTGACGAAATTTACAACTCAACAGTAAACTATCTTTGCGACTCATCCCTGGATCTGTCAACGATAAACAACAACTTGGGAATCACGTCTTTGCCAATACTGTTTTTGGGGAACTCAATTGGAGTTTTCACCAACTACCTCTTGCAGAACCAACAGCTCCAGCACGACTCGTTTCTTCATTCTCTCGTTATTGAAAACCATCTAATTCTGCTGAAGATTTTCAAGACCTCGATTCAGCGTAAAGCGCTGCTGAACAACCCAATCGTGCAGTCGATAATATATCTCATTGCAGAGCTTTCGCCAATCAACTTCAACAGTGAGCTCGAGAATGCAATCACAAGCCTGCTGAACAACGACGACGACGTTGAGTTGACTAATTTCGGCCGTTTGATGCGCCACAAACTGTATGAATACATCTCCAAGGTTGTTGTCAACTCGCTGTGCAACTGGTGCGACAAGCTGGGCTATCCTCAGCCCTTGAGAGAGGGTCTAGTGATGGCTGTTGAAAACTTCAACAACAACCAATCTCAAACCGCCGCCGTTGCCTCGCCTTTGCAAAGCCCTTCGCCAGAATCTGTCACGAGCGGATCAAACACCAGCAGCATGAACAATATCAGCAGCAATATCAGCAGCATCATCAACACAACCACCACCAGCAACACCAGCAACACCAGCAGTGCCAGCAGCAGCACAAGCAACCTCTTAATATCACCCTCGAATACTGTAAACCACAGTTTCATCAAACTGCCGCCCCTCGAGATGAAGGGCAACAGCAATTCCGCATGGACACCTAGACTGCCGGTTGCTATACCGAACAATTCTATCGAGCAATACAAATACTGCGTATAATAGTATAATTATGACCTAAACGATACTTTTAATAACAAAACCTATTATTTATTATTCACTTTAAAAAATACACTTCTGTATCGTACAAAAACATCCATGTCTGTCTGCTCTCAGTACAAACACACCACTAGTCTACAGCAGCATACACCTTCACTTTGTCTCTTACTCTCTCTCCTCCCCTCCACATCCACATCACATCACATCACATCACATCCTTTATTTAGTCTTGAATCCCCTTTATGTCAAAAAAAGGCGGAAAAAGCCAATTTCCCGATTAGGAAATTTAATTAAACGCGTAAAAAAAAAATGAAAAAAAAATGAATTTTTTCTATTCCTTATTTCGATATATACTTGGAATGATTAGAATACTCACATTCACACCAAAAGGGTGCTCCTGCTCCAGCTCTGTAACTCCAGATTGACACACACACACACACACACACACACACAGAGGTAGCTAGAGATAGATAGAGAAAGAGAGAGAGAAAGAGATAGTATGAAAGAAGACCAGGTAGCACAAACCATTCTGCACAGGGCAGAACTTGCCCGTATAACGAGACAGCTCAAGTCACGGCTCTCAAAGACAAACTTCAAGATCTCTAAACCGAAAAGACACTCCTCGTCATCACCCATCCACCCATCCTCGCAGGCCTCGTTTCCTCCATCAGACATAGCGCCTTCAGCTTCAGCTTCAGCGATCCGTGTGCCTGACTCTTCCCACACACAAATGCCCATTGCGTCTGCTAGCGCTGGTTCTGCCGCCGCTACAGCGCCTACACTGATCCCTTCGTCTCCACCTATTCCCAAGACACCGCCTCCGCCATCACACCGCATGCTGCACACGGGCAACCAGAACTCGTCGTCCTCAGTCCTGTCGTCGTCCTCACAGTTCAAAGGGCGCGAGGAAGGCGCAGACCTTCTGATGTACCTCGCCACGTCTCCAAGCCCCTACAAGACGCCAATCAGATGGAGAACACCTGGGTTCAACTTGAACGACTATGTGGCCTGGAGCCCTAGCCCGAGAGAAAAGAAAGGCGAGGTTATCAAGTTCTGAGTAGAGACCGTCTCTGGATCAAATGGAACCGGGACACGGCGTCGTGTTTGCTATTACTACTGCTCGGTTGCAGAACTAACGAGACAAGGAGGAATTAAAAAGAACGGGGGAAACACAAACTAACTACAACAACAGTAACAAGAACTCAGACAGAGAGACACAGACAGAGACAGAGACAGACACACAGACACACACACAGGATACGGGCCCGTACTAATGACTGGTAGGAAAAGGGATCACTCAAACCCTTCTTTTCAGAGTCGATATATGAATGATCTGGTTTCATTGCTTCCCATTCAATTCAATCTAATATATATATATATATATATATATATATATACTTTCTTCCTTATTTGCAATAAATAGCTGTATTATTGACACGTATTCTACTGACAGGAGGCTTCCAAGACGAATGTGTAAACAAGACAAAAAAAAAGGTAACAACGCGAGGTAAGACGTGGATATGGCTGAGAGAGGAGCGCTGGTTTGGAATATAGCGCATGCCTGGTGCGATGGACCGGTTAGCGAGACCAACAATAGAGCAGAAGATCCGAGTACTTGATTGGCACCGCCAGCACGGCACGAAATCGCAGCAGTTCACTGTTGATCACTTCCACAAGTTGCAAGAGTTTTCAATCTCCAAGTCCAGTTTCAACCGATGGCTCAAAGACGAGCAGAAACTGAGGAAGATTTACGGGGGTTTAGATTTCAACAACAAGTCGAACTACAAGAAGGCGCCAGTTTTCAAGAACGACGGCATCGATCGGTGCTTGATCAAGTTTTATCAGCAGAGCCTGTTCGAGAACCTGGCAACAAGCGAGAGCTTACTGCTCGCCAAGTGGAGGTTCTTCGCGCAGTATTTTCGGGAGAATGCCGAGGATAGGGACGCTCGCGGTGATGGAGACAAGGAGAAATCCAACGGCTGGATCTACCATTTCAAACAGAGGAATCGGCTCAAGAAGGATTTGATATTGAACTGGCTGAACCTACAGTCAAAACTGAACATGCTCTCCATCGAAGACGACTTGAAAAGACTGCAGCAGGAAATATCGCAGTATGACGCGAAGGATGTTTACCATTTTGACGAGCTTGTTGTCACGTCTAGAATGGTACCGAATGCGCCCATGAACAAGGAGTCGAAATTCATCGTTGGACTATGCTGCAATTCAGATCTAACAGAGATCAGGGACCCTTTAGTCATAAACTCAAGGTTCCCGAGGTTCAGCAAGAGCTCAGATCTTTTCTTTTGTCAGTCGAGCACCTCACTGATAACAGATGAGATTTTCTACAAATACATGAGCTCCTGGAATGAGGAGATCGCCGAGAACCAGCCCAGCAGGAAGGTTTTGCTGCTGGTTGATTGTCTGTATCAGCACGTTATACCGTTTGACCAGCTGGACCACATCCAGGTTGTCTGGTTTAATCCGAATTTCGAAACTTTTTACTCAAGACTGATGTCAAACAGACAAAACATGTTTTACTATAGGGATCTCGAGCTGGAAATACAGCCCTTGAACCTAGGTGTCATCAAAGCGTTCAAGACCTTATTCAAGATTTCGTTAGGGAAGCACTATCTTTTCGAGTCTCTGAAGAGCGTTGGCGAGATAAAGATCGACCACGAAGAGATCTTAGAAATCATCATCGGGTGCACTAGAAGATTGAGAGATCTGAGCAATATGCTGCTACCTTGTTTCCATCATTTCAACAGCATAAGTAATCAGCAAGTCACCATAAAGCCACTTGAAGCCGAACTGTTCAAAATCCTCAATCTTTTGCACAGCGAAAAGATAATTCTGAACTCTGAAAACTTTACAATGGATCAGATAATCTTCCCCAACGATGAGTTCATTTTGAACTTGCACTACTCAGATGAAGACATTGTCAGACTGGCCAAAATCGAAATGGCAGAAGTACAGCCACTCGCCAAAAAACCAGTGCTGCCATCACACGCAACTCTGTCCTTGACAACCATCCAGCAAATGATGAATGAGTTCGAGCAGTACATCCAGTCAAACCCTTCTCAATTCCAGGAAACGATTCTCCAGTTCCAGACGTTGCGTACTCAGTTCATCGAGGACTGCATGAAAAGCTATACACAGGCTGAAACTGCACCTGCAGTACCAGAAGAGCATCATGGGAATATATTGCCAGAGCTCTTGAATAGATAGGCGTATGTTATTAATCTCATATACAAGAGCAGCCCATGCCCTTCATAGCGCAAGCACTGCACGCCGGAAAACCTCCAGCCCTTCACATCAATTCCCCATCGTAGATAGTAACCATGAATACAGTAGCTCCGTACCGGCTGCCATTGTCTTCACCTTCACAGCAGTTTAATCATCAACTCTTGTTTCCGAAAAACGCTTTCCAATTGCTAACTGTCCAAGGCTGGAACTCGTAATCCCATACTACTTCTCACCCGCCTTCAGCTCCTTGATCTTCTTCTCCAAAAATCTCTTCGCTTCATCGATCTTCATTTCCTTGAAAACCCCATCACCTGTATCGAGCTTGATGCTCTTTTGTGAGTTGGTGTCGCTGATAGCCTCACACCAAAACTCTCTCCCTTCGCCATCAATCGGAGTCAAGACTTTAGTTGGGTCGCTAGAGTTGAGGTACCTTAGTACGGCTTGGTACTCCTCGATGCTGTTGTCCACCATTACGGCTTCTCGGCTTCAAATCAAGTTCTGAACTTCCTCAAAGCTTCCTATACGGAAACCAGCCCCGACGTAAAAAAAAAAATAAAGTATCCCCGTAGTGATTTCTTTTGTTTTGGAATATATATGTATGTATATATATGTACCGGCAGTCTATATATACATCCAATTAGGATCTCTGTCGAGCTATATTGCGCTTTAATAACAGGATTTCAAGCAAACAGTGTTCTTCTTCTTCTTCGTCTCTCTTCATAGAGATAGAGGACATCTTTATTTCCACGATTCATTTGGCAGAAATGTTTCCTAAAACGGAAATTACCATAAACAGATATTATACTCTTTTTTTTCTGCGTGTTGTTTACATTTTGTGTCCCGAACCCAATATATTCGAGCAGAATGTGATGATAAACAAACAAGAAAAAAAAAGAATAAGAGTTAGAAGAAGGAGAAGAGACGATAGACGGCTGGGTGGAAGCTATATTTTTCCATCAGCAGCATCAAGAAAGATGAGAATTATAAGGCCCTTAGAACTGAGGACGCTTATAATAGCAGTAGCAGGGGGAGCACAGGTAGTTGCAGCTGCTACGTACTCAAAGAAAGGATGCTATGCTGCTAGTGACCTTGAGAGTTACTTGTCCAGTATGGGGACGTACACCTGGCAGACGAACTGGTACTGCCAGAACACATGCAGTGGCTACGCTATAGCAGCTACTATGGACAAGAATCAATGCTACTGTGGGAACAACTGGCCAGAGGACGTCAGTGCGGTGAGCGACAGCAACTGCGACCAGACTTGCGATGGGTATAGCTCTGAAATCTGTGGAGGAGTTGGTTACTTCACAGTGTATACGGATGGAGATGAGGTAGATGTTGAAGACGATACGTCGAGCTCTAGTGCTGACTCGGAAACTACAGCTTCTGCTTCGCCATCTCCTTCACAAACTACAACAACAAGCTCCGCTGAGCCAAGCTCTACGCTATCCCCTTCAGCAACGGTAACGTCAACGACACCAACAACATCAACGACACCAACGACATCGACAACTTCGACATCGACAACATCATCGACATCAACAACATCATCGACATCGACACCATCATCGACAACTTTGTCCACAAGCAGTACAAGCACCAGTGCACATTCTTCTTCGTCTCCGTCTGCTACTTCCTCCGCTTCGTCATCAGCAATGTCGACATCAGCACTTTTGGAAACCTCTAGCATGCGTGCTAGTACAGTGTATTCGGTGATCACCAGCGTCGTGTCGGCTTCGGATACTGTAATAACAAAGACACAGACTTTATCACCAACAGTGACTGCAACGTCGTCATCAAATTCCACCGAAGTTTCCGGCTCCAAACAAAACAACTCCAACGGCAGTAACAACAAGAAGTCCTCGCTAAGTGGAGGTGCTATTGCGGGCATTGTCATAGGGTGCGTCTTCGGTGTGTTGATCGTAATACTGCTCGTCATCCTGGCATGTATACGTCAAAGAAGATACGAAAAGGAAGAAGAAGTTGAGAACGAGAACGAGAAGCCCGAAAATATCTTCGATAACAACATCAGTATGATTCCTCCTATTCCAATTTGGAACGAAATGGACAAGAAACGTCTAAGTAATGGATCTGTTCTAGCAGATTCACAGGAGAAAGTGCTTAGGGTTATGAATCCCGATGAAGAAACAACGTTGAATGACGATGGACACGACGAGAAACTGGAAAACGAAAACACGACTACAGACGCAGACTACACTCGCCATACATGAGGACATTTGAACATCCACGGTTTCACAAACTTTACTTCTACGTCCTCCTATTTTTCTTTTATTTCCTTTGGTTTGCATCACTATTTTATACATACAATTTCTTCTTACGTCTAAACATGAACAGTATTCACCAGTAGAATTCTATTTCCTCGAACGACCGCCTAAACATCTATCTATGTGGGCTGCAAACCTGTTTCCTGCAATCTTCCTACTGCAGCTCTGGCAGGTAAAGTATCTCGAGCTGTCGGCTAGCTTCTCATTGCCAAAAATATCAAACCCTTCCACCTTGCTGAACTGTGGTAGTGAGCCATGCTGAGTTCGAAGCTTCTCGTTCTGGAGAAGTGACTCAATGACTATTTCATGTGTAATAGAGTCTAAGATAGACTTGTAGAGAGAAGACGACACTGAGGATATCGTTAGCGACATATTGGTGATGTTCTGCGCCGCGATCCAACTCTTTTCTGCCAGCTCCCATCCATAGATTATTATTATTATTATTATCTAATAGCGATTGTGAAAAGCTCAAATTTTTTTTGGAACTCCATCACAAACACCAACCTCATCAGAGTTTGAGCACATCGAATCAAGTCACAACCTCAAAAGATGGAAGAGGAAGACGAGGAGGCGTTGTTCATACAGGGGGCCGATTTAGATGGTGATTTAGAAGAGGAAATCAAGGACTGGCAACAACTCCCAAAGCGTGGTGAAAAAGAATACGAGCCAGATGGCACTACCCTCCAGCAGTCTGCTCTTAACAGAAGCCTCCAAGCGATGTTCCAAGCCTTGCGCGGCGAGCGCGGACACGCACTCCGGGCTCATGCCGAGGCAGTTTGGGACCTTTCTTCACCGGATCAGCACTTCGCCCGTGTTCCTAACCCCAAAGGTTCGTTTCTGCAGACCACTGGGACCGTCGACCACACCAACACGGGGTGGCTGAGCCCGGAGGAAGCGATTTACCTTGCCGAGAGGGGCACTGTCGAGCCGCGGGTCACCAGCGATGGTGTCACCTGCACCACGATCAGCATCCAGGAAGCGTATGCGCTCGCTTTTGAGACAGGACAGCAGATCGATGAGTACTTGGTGTATGCACACCTCAAGCGGTTAGGATTCATTGTCGCACGTCCAGAGAGATGGAAACAAACTGGTGGTTTAGGAGTTGGCATTCGTCGTACTAGTGGCACTGGATTCAGATACGCATGGTGGAGAACAGCATGGTTGTGGTTCAGATCATCAGTGAAAAATGCATTCACGTCTCTACGAATTCTGTGTGACTCCTTCATGCGACATACCAATTACAGCCGGATTTTTGCATCTATCAAGTTGATACCATTCACAACTTCTAACTATACACCTCCAGCAAATTACACTCCAAAGTTCAAAATAACCTTCAACGTTTGGAAGCCAAATCCCAAATTCAGAAAAACAGACCCTCCTCATCCAGATTTTCAAGTGGTTGTAATTAACACAAACGAACACAAATTCCCAACATTATCAAATCTATATAGCCTATTTAATGAGTCCGAAACCACCATCCCACGCACAGATAATCAACTGAACAGGCTCAAATATGGCGTTGGGAAAACAATCATAATCGCAATCATTGACAACGGGGTGATGAATTTCATAAACATATCACAGACTATGTTTGGACAGGAGAATGTATGGTTCGATCATCTGAATAATAATAATAACAGAAAAAAACAGCGAAGAAAGGGGGCCAAAAGCTAAGAAGTTGTAAGTTTATTCAAGGGTACGGCTTACTTGGGTCATATGGATAATTCGACTGCAGGCGGCCATAGGTTGCATACATCGACTCATCAAAAGTTGAAGGGTTTTTATAAATATCCGTTGGGGCTGAGGATGTCGCATTAATAGGAATGTTCTTTGGTGGGATTCGAGGTGCCAGTGCTGGTTGTAAAGGAACTTGCGAAGGCGCTTGTGTAGGCACTTGTGGCACTGGATAGTTCGTTCGTTGTGGATAGCCTTGAGTTGTCTGTTGTGGATAAGGAATAGATGAATAACCAAGGTTCAAGTTATCGAAGCGTTCTCTGACGGGGTCAACGGTACTTGTTGATGCTAATAACCGATCCCTTTGCTGATATCTGTCATTAACAAACGCATTGACATTCTTTCTCACGTCATATATGAAGTTTAGTAAATTAGTGTAAAAACTCCAAGATTTCTCGTAGTTTGCTTCATAATTCTTGAAGTTGTTGAAAGTTTCTTCAAAAGTTTTGATGTTTTCGAAATTTTTGGATATTTGGTAATTTGATGAGATTAAACGTTGATAATTCTTCTTCAATTCTTTTATGATTTGATTCTGTTTAAAAATAAGCGAATCCAATCTGTTAGTCAGCGGCTCAAATTTCTTCAGCTCTTCATCGAATAATTTTTTAATCTCTTTATCAGTATAGTCTTTCTTACTATTCAAAATCAAAACGCTGGAAATGTCATCGTTATGAATGAGTTTCTTCAAATCATCAATAATTTTATTCCTCTCAGTCTTGAAATTCTGTAAAGTTTCTAAATTCTTCTCAATAGATTCAATGTCCCGAATCAGCAAAGAGTTGGAGGAATCATCAATATCTAGCAAGTTCAACTCTTGTGTACCGTTGCTGAATATCTTTTCGAGAGTTTGCCTATTTTGCAAAATTTTGATATTTTCTAGATCTGAGCTGATTTCGTTGTTGATCTGATCATCAATTTTCAGAGCACTGATAAGGGATTGTTTGGTGTTAGTGATCTCATCTCTTAGATTCACCGACTGAATGGAAGAAGGCTCCTGTGAATTTCGAAGCTGTGATTTCTTGTTGTTGTAGTCATTTTCTTCCTCTTGCAACAAACTTTCCAATGATTTGATGATACTTAGGATCTCATTCCTCTTATCATTTACATTCTGTTTATTGGACTCGACATCTCTATATTTCGACTTGCTGATTTGTTCATTCCATTTGAGAATTTTTGAGTCCAGCTTGTTATTGGCTCCATTCTTTAAATCATTCAAAGACTTTGGAAATCCATAGAACTCCAAAAAGGACTCGTACTCAATGTTTGTAGTATCATTTTTATCAATCTCATTCCTCAAGATAACAGCCTTCTCCTCGCTATAGAGACTCAGCTTTTCGTGAACCGGCATCGGAATGATTTTCTCGAAAATATCTTCGCCAATTATGTCATTGATATCAACATGATCATTGATCGATATGGCCTTTACGGAATCCAATGGCTTAATGGTCTTATTTATATCCAGACTGTCTTTTGTTGGGACCAGATCATGGTAGACAAAATCGTTGTCCTTGATTAGTAGTCTCAATTTATCTTCAGCTTGAACCTGATACGTTTTGAAATCAATGGTTGATTGGTTATCAACTTTTTTCAAACTGTCGAACCCTTCAACTGCTAGCTTCAAAATTGCAATGGCCTGACCAATAAGCTTTTCTTCGATTGATAAAGCATAATAGTAGTATCCAATAGTTTTGTAAAACATCTTCTTGAATTTCATCAAGTTTGTCCATTTTGTTTGGTTACCTATTTTAAAACTGAGATTTTGATAAGAGGTTTCAGCTTGCTCATAATGGTTCGAGGTAGCTAGAGCCAATTTCGAGATCAAAGACTGCTTGGAGAAATCTTCTTTGATCAGCTTCAATAGAAAAATTTCCTGAGCTTGACTGAGCTGTAAACTTGTCAAGAAATTTACAGTCGGTCCGGTCAGTTCTTGCGATGGAGCATGCAGGAAATTATCTGATATGAATTTGTAAATCCCTGCAGAATACTGGAAATATTGGTAGCTTGACTTGAAATCTGCATCGTTGATAAAATAAAGACCCGCCATTTCAGATAAAATCGAAGCCAAATTGAACAGTACAGAAGCCTTCTCAAATGCTAACGAATGCTGCGTATGGATAACCTTGCAATCGTAAGCGTCATGCCAGGTGAACTTGACACGTACCCCAGCATCATTTATTGGCAATCTTAGGTCCAAAAGTTCTAACTGGCCAAAGTATTTGTAATGTTGGTCCTTGATTGGTACTAGCTCTGACTCAGTGACTACATTGGACGACTCGTGAGAAATAATGTCTCCCTCGTGAAGGATCTTGGATGTTGAGTTGATCACGTCAACCCGTAGCTTGTTGATGAGGCTGGATTCCGTCGAGAAATTGGTGAAATCGCCATAAAGTTTTTTCAAGTAGCTCTGTAATGGCGACGACCAGTCAATCTCATCTGTGGTCCGTAGCTTAGTCACAATAAATGCTGATTTCATCTTAACCTGCTCTCTACATTGCACTAGACGGCGCCTAAAAGCTCTATATCTCCAGCCAGGTTTATAAGTGAATTCTGGGAAAGGGGCACATCCCCGGATCTGTTATTTATAAAAAAAAAAAAAAAAACGTGATTTAAGTTCCGGGGAGCAGAGATTTACCCGAAACGGATAGTTTCCTGATAAGGCACGTTTCTATGCGGTTTTGGCATAAGCAGCAGCTCTTATATTAGCAATGCAGAGCAACCAAAATTCGGATTCAGAAGAGAGAAGGAGAGACAGAGAGAAAGGGAAAGCGAATGAGAAAGAAGAAAAAGAAAGTTCACTTATGATGAGGGTTGTGAAGTTTATAGATATTATTTTGTCATGAGTTTACCATTTGCATTTCCGTATTCAGATTCTCTGAATGATGGGTACTGGGGCGAGGCCACTTCGACCATCGACTGGTGCGAAGAGAATTATGTTGTCACAAGGTACATTGCGGAGGCGATGAACACAATTTCTAATAGTGTTTTCATATCTCTAGCTCTATTTGCCGTGTACTCTGCAAGAAAGAACAGATTGGAGATAAGATTCGTCCTTATTGGGCTTGGGTTTGCAGTTGTTGGACTAGGCAGCTGGCTATTCCATATGACTCTAAAGTATGAGTTCCAGCTCCTTGACGAGCTGCCTATGATCTATGCGACCTGTATCCCACTATGGTCGGTGTACAGCGAAGGGAAAAGCCATAGAACTTCAACTACAATAGCACTGTCCATTGCTATTGGCGCCAACTTACTGACCGCTATATATCTGCACTATAAGGACCCAACTCTCCATCAAGTTGCATATGCGGTGTTGAACCTCATGCTCATATTAAGGTCGCACTATTTAACGTCTAGGCGTATAAATGATCCTGTGGCAAAGAAACATTTGTATCAAACTATGGTACTTGGAATCGTTGTCTTTGGAGCTGGCTTCTTTTTGTGGAACTTGGATGTTCATTTCTGTAACTTTTGGATCAGGCTCAGAAGATCGGTTGGGGTTCCATACGGATTTCTCTTTGAATTGCATGCATGGTGGCATATCTTAACAGGTACCGGTGTATACTTTTATGTTGTCTACCTTGAATACCTGAGAATCTTCCTTCTTCATCAGGAGGGCTACTATGAATTTGTCAAACACTTTGGATTTCTTCCTGAAGTGCGACTTAAGCATACTCAAAAGAACGAATGAAGTCTATATACGTTTTACAGACTAATGTACACAAATCAAACCAACTTTTGTTTAATTCTGTACAGTATCGCTTAGAACTTTTCTGTTGTAGACCATAATTTCTCTCCCCCCCCCTTCCCAATCTCGCTTCCTGCTGCTATTTGCTGTTGATCCAAATCAAGTAACTCAAATTCCGAGATGCAGATAAGAACAGGGACTTGATAGAGCTCATATAGAAAAACATGTAGATATCCTCTCGATAGCATTTTGCTGTAGGGCTTACGCCATACTATCACCAATGAGTGGTGTAATTGCTACCTTGCTTGAAGACTCAAACATCTATACTATCATCTCGAGCCTTGTCACGTTATGGCTCATATACAGCTTCATTTTATACCCATTCTTTGTTGGACCTCTGCATAGAATTCCCGGGCCAGCTTTGTACAAGATCACTAGGATATTTGCCCTTAATGACCAAAGGATAGAGGCTCGAAATGGCAAGTTGGATGTGTTTCATAAAAAATACGGATCCGTTGTCCAGATCGCCCCAAATGAAGTATCACTATCATCAATTTCTCATCTGAAAAAAATATATATCAAGAAGAATTTGCCAAAAAGCACATTCTACGGTCAATTCCAGAATTTTGGGAAACTCAATGCGTTCTCTTCGCTAGAAAACGATGCCCACCTCAAAAGAAAGAAGATGATGACCAGGCTGTATACGAAATCTTCGATTTTCACCTCAAAGTCACAAATTCATATCAATGATAAGGTTAACAATGCCGTGAAATTCGTTAATGAGAACCTTGGCAGTAACATTGACTGCTATGAATTGTTCAACTCCTTAGCAATGGATGTGGTGACCTATTACGAATTTGGTTCAGAATTCGCTACAAATTTGATTTTAGATATGGAAGCTAGAAAGATCATAAAAGCTTTCAGGGCTTCATCTTCAATGTGGTTTTATACAACTTTACTACCTCAATTTTGGAATATGGCAGCCACAAAACAGGTTAAGTCACAATCAACGCTGGCAAGGGAATGGACTAAGGCTAAATTCCTTGAAGCTTATGAAGACTTGATAAAGAACTATGACGAAAACGTAGATCAAGTTTCAGTTATAAAGCATCTTTATGATTTGGGATTACACAAATTTTCAATTGCAAGTGAACTATTCGATCATGTCGCTGCAGGCCACGAAACAACGGGGACTTCGTTGGCCTACTGTACGTGGGAATTGTCGAGACCTTGCAATAACCACATTCAGGACAAGATTTATGACGAGATGTCACAAAACTTTGGGCCACATCATTTGGATCATTTGAATTTAGAAGACATAGACAAGCTAGAGTACCTCAATGCAGTGATAATGGAAACCACAAGACTTCATTCTGCAATCCCGGGGTCTGAACCAAGATTAATCAACAAAAGCAATGACTACGAAGTTGAGCTTCCGGATGGGCTTAGTATAATGCTTCCAAAGGGAACGATAGTGTCCGTTCAGCCATGGTCTGTTCATAGGGATGCTTCTATCTTCCAGGAGCCTAATAAGTTCATTCCGGAACGTTGGTTGAGGGAACCAGATGAATCTGATGAGGAGTGGAGCAAAAGATTCACGTTCATGAAATCCGCATTGTTTGCTTTTGGTCAAGGAAATCGGATGTGTTTGGGGATGAATATTGCCGTCATAGAAATGAAACTCGTCATTGCACAGCTCTATTGGAGATTCCACTCCAAAATATCATCCGAATGGTGTCAACATATTGTGGATGATAACAGGGATGTCCTCATGGGGTATTCAACCTTCAAAAATAAAAGCAAGCAAGATTTGACTGATATCGAGTTGATGAGCATGGCAGACAGTTATACTAGCCGGCCTTTCTTTGATGAATGTTGGTTATCCTGGGAGAAAAGATAACTGATGGTGCGATTTAGGCTAGTTCCAATACAGTACTCGATATTGATAGGCTTCAATAGTTTTCCACCATATTTATTCCTTATATTATTTTATCTCATATTATATTTATTTCAGTATTGTATTAAATCCTATTGCACATCTATCAAATACTAGTTATACTTGATATTTTGACCCCCTTCCCTCCCCCGACTCTGATTGTGCTTGTATGAATTGTGCGATCTATGGTGGACTGCTTTCTAAAAGACTGCCGTAAGATGCATGGAACCTATAAAAAAGCTTCTAGACTATTGGACATCAAAAGCACTAAAAGCCATGAGCAGACTCAAAAAAAATACATATGAGAAAAATGATAGTTATAGCGTTATGGCCTACTAGATATTCATGGCAATAACTTTTTTTTGGCATCCTTCATTGTCACTTCTTCTTATCAATCGTGCCCTTTTTAGTGCCTATGCTAGCATTATAATTTCCGAGTGGCTCATAACCTTTAAACTTTCTATAATATACAGCGAAACACATAGAAAGTGACACTAACGCTACCTGAAGCACACCATTAAAGAGCATAAATACTACTGCTGAAAATGTCCAAACTGTTTGACACTCTCAAGGATGAGTTCGTCAAGTTTGAAAATGGTGAACGTATCAGGGAGGAACTACATCAGACGAGATCGTTCATTAACGAACTAGAATTGCTAACCCAAGAGATTAAGGAAAGGGAGTCTACTTCCAAAGATGACAAGATTGTGGACAGCGTTAGATGGTTATACAATAGATGGGAGAAGGATACAAGAAAGAATTTGAAGAGCAGTAATTCCAACATTGCTAAATTCAACAAGAACATTTTGTACAATATCTATGAATTTGAACTCAATGATGCCTACATATACAAGATTGATAAGACTCCACACACTTTAAAACTGATAAAAAATGCCATCAAGCTCCATCTTATAAGGAGTGGAGACTTAGACATCACTGATAATGAAATTAGACAGAGTCCTCAAATCGATATTACGGTACTCAATAAATTCAAAGAAATGAATAAAACTATTGAAGAGATCTCTCAAGGGGATTTGAAAGCTGCAATATCATGGGCCATTTCTCACGGGGATGTTTTGAAAAATCCAACTAATACAAGCTCTTCAAGTCTTGGAAGTTTGCTCATCAATGAAACCGGTAACTCCAATGAGAATGGAAGCTCATCATCGAATGACCTAGAATTCAATTTGCATAAATTGCAGTACCTGAAATACTATGGGTCTCAAAATCTGCTGCAAGCGTATTTATATGCACAAGAATGGTTTCCCAAATTTATTGAAAAAGATGAGTCAATATTGGAACCTGTTTCAAAGCTGTTGACATCGATTTTATTCAACTCCAAGGATCCAAAATCACCATATTTCAATTCTTCACAATTGACCAACGCAAACTTCAAGGAAACCTCCATACTTTTCTCAAAAAAGTTCTGCGAGGTTATTGGATTTTCTTTCGAATCAGCCATATTTCTTATCATCCTAAGCGCTTATTTCTCCTTCCCAACTTTCATAAAATTCATCAAGATCAAGAATTTGAACAATAAACTGGATTGGTCGAGCCATGACGAGCTGCCTTTCGAGATAAACTTGCCTGATTTTCTGAAATCTTTCCATCCAATTTTTATCTGTCCTGTTTCAAAAGAAGAGACCACAGAAGAAAACCCCCCAATGGCCCTTCCATGTCATCATATCATTTCTAAACAGAGTCTACAGAAGTTGAGTAGAAACAATACCGCATTCAAGTGTCCTTACTGTCCTTCAAGTTCCACCCCCTCTCAGGCCAGACAAGTGGCCTTTTGGAATCTATAGCTATATATAAACCCAATCTACTTTTTTTTTCTTTCATGCATACAATGTAGTTTAGATCATTTCTAAAGTGAGAGCTATTATTATTATTATTATTATTATTATTACTACTATACATCGAGATAATCGCTCGCCACCAGAAGTTCTAAAGCCATTTCTGTGGGAATTTGAAATTCTGGAACATCCACAGCATCCCTGTATTTGATATTGTAGTAAAGATACTCAACAACTTTATTCAAAAGTCTTGAGTCCATTTCTGGTAGTTTGATTTTACGCTCTGAAGTCTCTCTAAATGTTGAGGAAAGCATGTTTTTCAAAGCTCCTGAAACCAATGCTGCTTCCCTCGAGATGACAAACTCAAATCCATCCGATGATACCAGCGTTATTACTTCCATGTTATCCCTTTCTCTCTAAGCAATTTCGATTTAGTAACAGATCAAGCTTTTCATATCTCTAGCAGTGAACGCTATTGAGCTCTATTTCACTACTAGTGTTTCCTTCTATGAAGTTTATTATATAAACTGGAGTCTCATTTCCTCAGTTCGATTCCCGAATGCGGTATATTGTTTCAAAGAAATCCTAGTCTATTTTTCTTGATCTTATAGGAGTGTTTCAATAAGGTGAACGGATAAAAACAACAGCGGCCTTCAGAGAGCTGTATTTCATAGCGGTTAAGGGATAAGGAGGTGGAGATGACTAGCCCGAGCTTAGGTATGTTACTAGTGCTAGTGCTGAATCAATGAAGTGTTGATGCTAACTTTTTTTTTTGTTTGAAGGCTGGGAAAGACTGAAAGATGTCTACTACCGCAACAGAGAACTCTACCAACTATCGTGGAATAAGAATACTTTAAAGAACGACTTGATCGCAATTGCTAAATTTTCGAGAACGATTGCCAGTTACAAAACTGTCTTAGAGCTCCAAGATTCCCCAGATAGCTCAGAGATTGAAATATTCACAGCTAGCGGGGAATTGATCACAAGTATCAATTGGAAGAAGCATATCAACGGGAGAATATCTGATTTGAAATGGACAGACGATGAAAAACTCGTTGTTGTGCTACAGAATGGTGTTGTCCGGGTTTACTATGACTTTGAGAGTGATTTTGTGGAGTACGAAATCGGATTCAACGCTACTCTGGTTGGCGTTAAAGATTGTAAAACTGTTGGTTCCAATATCATGATTCTCTTGAATGATTACAAGATTGTATATATTGATTTGAAAAATGACCTTTCAGTCAATTCGCGACTGTTCAAAGACCTCACTACCGAGCTGAATAACAACAAAGTTCAAGACATAGATTTTCATTGCTGGGAAGTCAGTCTTGACTCAAGCGGGATCCAGATATTAATTAGTGTCAACAAGTCAATATTCAGAGTACCCAAGTATGGAAAGATAGTTGAGACGTCCGTTGATGGACCTTTTCAAAGTATTAGAGTCTCAGAAAACAAAGAATTTGTGGCGTTATACAACTCGTTAAATCATAAACTGTTCTTCCTAACTTCAAATTTCAACAAAATTTTGCTGACTTTCACACTTGACTCAGTTCCATCGCAAATAAGATGGTGTGGCTCAGATGCTATAGCGGCCTCGTATTCAGACCATGTGAAGTTGATCGCACCTGGAGGTTCTCTCGATTTTTATATTGGTAATGAGTTTAAGATTCAGAGTGAAGTTGATGGGCTTACTATTTTGTCTACTGAGTCAATGGAATTCCTGTCAAAGATACCGAGTGAAACAGTTGATTGCTTCAAAATTGGCTCAACTTCGAAGGCTTCAATTTTGATTGACTCGATTGATAAACTGAACGTTCATTCCCCCAAGGCGAATGAGAATTTGCAGATCATCGGCTCGGAAAAGAATCTAGTCAAGGCTATCATGACTTGCATTATGGCTTCATTGGAAGAGTTTGATCCTTACTGGCAAAAAAAACTATTGAAAGCTGCTTCATTTGGTAAATCATCAATTGAATTTAAGTACAAAAACTTTGAATGCACTGAAACTTTTGTGAACACTTGCAAGAATTTGAGAATCATCAATGCGATACGGTCACCTGAAGTTGGAATCTTTTTGACATTGAATGAGTTCAACGAGCTAGGTATTGAAAACGTTATGAAATTATTGATTGACAGACAAAAATTCTCGCTAGCATTCCAGCTATCAACGTATCTTAATTTGCCGATAGATCTGATTTTCATTGATTGGGCCTGCTCCAAGATAAAGTACAACGCAGAGCTGACCGATGACGACTTGTCTAAAGTCATAATCACAAAATTCCAGCAAGTTAATAACAACAACTACATCTCATTCGAAAAAATCTCAACCATTGCATTCCAAGAGGGACGTGCAACTTTGGCTAAAATACTGATAAACTTTGAATCGTTGTTCACTAAACAGATCCCATTGCTATTGAAAATGGAGGAGCATGAATTAGCTCTAGACAAAGCTGTCGAGTCTCAGGATATTGACTTGATATTACAAACGTTACTAATACTTCAAGAAACTCTATCTTTGCCCCTATTCTTCAAACTTTTGAACAACTCTAAAGTCTCGTCGAACGTCTTTGAATACTTCAATGCTTCAAACTTCAAGCTGATTCATGATTATTACAATCAAGCTGATAGGATCATTGACATTGCAAATTTTGAGATAAAAAATCAGCTAAAGAATGAAACTGAAGCTCCTCGGGTGCTCTCAAATGCCTTAAGCTCTTATGGATTGATCTATAAAAACTCAAATGATCATAAACAGCTAGAAAAACAGTACAAACTAACAACTGTTCAACAGAGTTATACCAATGAGTTCAACATTGATTTCTCAAGATTATCAATAGTGGGGACGTTAGAGAAGCTAATTCTTTTGAACCAAAATAACAAAATTGACCAATTTTGTAAAACTTTCAAAATCAATGAAAAAAAGTTCTACAATATTAAACTGAACTATCTTAGCAACAACGGCAAATTTGACGAACTTTATGAATGGGCAATTTCCAAGAAGCCACCAATCGGCTATGAGATCTTCTTGCAAAAGACTTTGCAAAAAGGACAATTACAACTTTCTTTGAAATTTTTAGAAAAGGCTACATCCTTATCTTATGAAAAGAGATTCGAATATTTGGTAAGGTTGAAACAATACAAACGTGCAGTAGAGGAAGCAACCGCTAAAAAGGATCTAAATAAATTACAAGAGTTGCAAAAAAAAATCACTAATCCAAGTTTACAGACCGAGATCAACGAACAAATAGCAAAAATATCATCGTCTTCAACTTCTATGTTTTTTTAGATCAACGAACCATCCTCTTGTGACTTCTTCTTTTCATTCTTGTTGACAATAAACATTCCATCCTCCACTATACCACTTCGTAAGCCTTCTTCACCAGTTAGATATCCTGGAATAGATTCAGGATCTATTTGGCCACGATCACACAGTTCATGCAATCCTCCAAACACATCTGTTCCTTGGAGTTTGAAAGTTATTGAAGTCTTGTGGTTGTTCAAATCATTCCTTAGCTCAAATTGAATATTTTGTATAGGTGTTATTGAAGTATACTCATTAACATCATTATCAAGACCTTGGTCCCCTTGAAAATCTTTTTTCAGTTTGGCCTCCCTCTTTTTTTGCTTCACTTCATCTATATCTACATAATCCTCATCATCTTCATCATCACTTGAGTCACCAATTTTTCTCGTTTTCCTTTTCTTATAAGGCCTCACGTTCTCAAATTTCTGTTGGCTGTTAAGCTTATTCAACGATCCTTTGAATCTTAGTCTCGATATTTTTTGTCTTCTTTCATCAACATCCAATTCACTCAAGTTCACATTCTCTTCAAAGGTTGAATGTTTAGATGGATCATCAAATGGAGAAATATCAACAGTTCCATCAGCATAAGGAGCCCAGGCACCTAAAGCTTTTGAAAATCTAGAGTTGCCGCTAAGAATATGCGCAGATTCGAGCGATTTTATAGGCTGTGACGCGGTGTCTTGTTTAATTCTAATTTGCTTGTTCAGCGTATCTGATAAGGAAGACTCAATGCATTGTAAAATTATAGTTACTGTTGGATCAACTTCTTGATTGGGAGTATAAGAGTATACCAGATTTGACGAATTCATTGGAATACCAAGAAAAAAAGGTTTCCTTGAGATCATTGAGCTAGAAACTCGTGAATTTGTGTTCACTTCTGAGTTTCGATTTGGAGGATGGCTTATTAAGTCGAATAATTGGATCCGGATGATGATCATTGGGAAATGAGGATGTCTGCTAATGTATATGTGGTTCATGAAAAATTTCGATAAACTTCTTAATAGATTTTCTAAGAAATCTTGAGGTTGAGTGAGGTTAATAACCACTTGTGATTCAGTCGCATCCATGATCTGGGTGATTTGCCACACGTGTGACTGCGGCTTATCGATAATGAGTTGTGAATCTATTTGTGCATACTGTAATAAATTGAGTCCCTTCTTGTAATATTCAACCAAGATCTTATCTATGATCTTCCTCTTGTTCCTGTTTCTCTCCTTCATCATCGTCACCGTGTCTACGAAACTCCGAATGAATTCAGCCTTTGTCATTGCGAGCTCCTCAAGCTCGTTCTTGTCTATTCGTGGCTGCGCGATGGGGATCTTAGCCCATACCTGACATAGGTTATAGATTGACTCAAGAGGCAGCCTTGCTATCGTACGCGAAATTACCAGTGGGCTCTGATGTGGAATGAATCCATTGGGTACAGCATTCAGCTTGATTTGTGACCGGTCGATCGACATCTTATGTAGCTGGAAAGACGCTGGTGCAAGTATTTTCGAATACAGGTTCTCGTGGTTTATAGATTTTGGAAAGTAAATACACAAGACTCGCTACTACTATTTTGAGACTGATATTAGACCCTAGGCCTCTTTTATATGAGACTTTTATTCATAAACTGACTCAAAAGACATCAACATCAACATCACAACATTTTTATAAGCTGAGTTACACAAAATGCTATACTCTTCAACGGGATAAAGTCTATTTTTTGCTCTGGACCTACCGTCATGCATGAGACTACCATTGCCTCAAATTGATAGTTTCTCTTTCGCCCCCTTTTATGTATTTTAAAGTGACCAAAGAGAAATAGTGTTAACGCAAGACCAACAAGATGATCGTAGTATTCTGTCGAGAGGTGGTAGTAAGTTTCAATATGCTTACCAGGGGTGAAAGCGATTGTTAGCAATGATTGCAAGTCTGTAAGTAAATTGTGGACTTACCATTCGGCCAAGAAGGATTGAAGAGAAGTTTGTTTCAAAACTTCTCAAACATTTCAGATATTCCATCCAGAATCTAGCTCAGCTGTTGGAAAGCATGCGAGTGGAAATCTGAAAGAGTTGATATATAATAAACCATCACTATCGTACCCCAGGTTTTTTTTTCTGTTCTATTCCACCAATCTCTGATGGTAATAAATGTATGTTAAAGATGATATACTCTAGAAATTTGAGGTTCGCCTGCGAACATTGTGTCAATGCAAACAGGGCATTCATATGCAATCATTACGATTCAATTCCAGACGGGATCATATATGTGATCCAAGACAATCGTGGGATTGAGACTTCAAACAGCTTTGTTTTGAAACTGCATGACGGAACTCCTGATCCAAGAAAGAATAGAAGATGCCCTCGTACTGGCAATTATTGCTTCAAATGTATGCCAGGATGTTGTGGTCGCTGTGACCATGTTTACCTTCTGGAGGAAACTGTCCGCGTGCATGCCAAGTTCATGCCTTGTGATATGTATTCGCTTATAGATGCTCTTCCAAAGTCTTCATTCGATAAGAAGACTGACTATCTGAAAGATGCTAGGGTATACTGTAACAGTGAAGGTGAAGAGCTACCTCGCATTGACTCTGAGTTCGATTCTGAGGATGACTGGTACTGATTTGTGTTCCTTACGCTGAATTTATGATGAAAGCTGCTGCTGAATGTTTCAAAGGCAGTGCCGTTACATGTATATGTTTTATGTTGTACTGATTACGAAATGAACGAATTGCCTATTATGCCATTGAGTAGAGTACTTGGTAGTCGTGACCCCACAGGCCATGCACAATTTTGGAGCAGCTAGCAAAGAGCACAGCTGAATACGGCAGAAATACTATACCGGACCCATTCCACCACACGAACCAATCCGAAATCCACCTCCATTAAATCTAAAAGGCCCATCAGGCTTCCTTTGAAACAACAAATGATATTTTGTGCACTTGTAGCTGCGAAAGTTGTCTCTATAAAGTATTTTACTTTTCTTGATTCTGCACTGCACTGTACTGCACAAATCAATAAATTTCCTTATCAGCACCACCACCAAAGTAACAACAGTGGCAGCAACAGTGGCAGCAACAGTGGAATTTGAAAACGAGAGCGACCCATAATGAGTAAGCCAATGGATATTAAGAAACCCACATCTGATGAGAACGCGTACACGGGTCTTTCGCCAGAAGAAAGATCACTCAAGACGGAGAATCTACTCAATAGATTGGATGCACTCAGAACAAAGATCAAGAACAAGGAGAAGATCGATATAAAGGGTCTTTGAAGCACCCATATGGCTTCAAAATTACTAGGATATTCATATTAATGTGCACAGGCATAGTACATTAGATGGCTGAACAGCCATATGGATGTGTGCTGATTTGGAGTAAAGCTATGGGATCGTATTTGTGGTGTTTTACTGTATGCTGTTAATTTTTTTATGTTTTGGTTTGATGGAGGATTTTTCTAGCTACAATAAGTTTTATTAGTATTTGCAATACATGTCGCTTTTCAAAGAAGATGAAAATTGTCAGATTGACCTAGCTGTAGCTGGAAGCATATTATATTCTACGCGATCTATTAGTCCTTTTTATTTTTTCAAAATAACCTAAAAATCTTCAAAAGCTTGCAACTTATTAAAGTATGTTCTGCAAAATCTATAAAAAGAGAAAAACCAGAGAAGAAAAACCATGCCCCACAATTATCAGTACTTGATTGGATTATTCAACGTAAAAATCCCTTTCTTGATTTTTGAGCTGGTGCTGGAGTTGGTGCTGGTTCTGTATGAGGGTTCAGACGAGCATTTTCCAATTGTTTCTTCTTCTCTTCTAAGGTTTTGATTTGCTTCAGTAATTTCTCCTTCACCTCTTTATGTCTTGAGAACAATTCAGCCTCAGATTTTTGAAGCTTCTTCTCCTTTTCGGAAACTTTTTGCTGAAAGATTTGCTTCATTTCTGCTTCTAATTTTGCTAATTTTGCCTCGTGTAACGCCTTCTCTTCTTGTTGCTTTAATGAAGGATCAAATTCCTTGAAAACAGAATTATCTTGCTTAATACCTAGCTTGACCAATTTCGAGGTTCTGTAAGTTTCGTATAGTGATTTGGAAGTTTTTTCACGCAATTCCTCTAAAAAGTTTCTTATCAATAACTGGCGCAATCTGACGAAATCGTTATGATCTTCATTATCAACTTCAATGATACCCCAAGGATATTGACGACCTCTCACGGTTCTGCCATCTGGTGTTTGAATTTCTGTTGTTGAACCAACAATAGCAAATGGTACTTTGCTAATAATATCTTTTGTGATTTGAGTGGTTTCTTCATCATCATTCTCATAAATTGTAGGTTCGAATATCTCAATCTTTTGATAGCGAATGTCATCTAGGATCTTTTGTTTGAACTCTAGAATCTCTTCTTCAGTTAAAGTATCAGATTTGGCAATTACTGGAATGACGTTCACTTTTTTATGAACCTGCTTCAAGAACTCAATATCCAAAGGTTTCAAGAAATGTCCAGTTGGTTCAATAAAATATAAGCAGGCGTGAATTCTCTCATCTGTTGAAACTGTTCTGTTGACTTTATTTTCGTACTCTAAGAAAGAGTCGAATCTAGCATTGATTTCATCGACAATTGGTTGCCATGAATCAGTGTTGTTGACTTGATCACCAAATCCAGGAGTATCAACAACAGTGAGGTGCAACTTAACGCCATCTTCTTCGATTTCCGAACTGATTGTACTGGTGACGACCCCACTTGATTCTTCATCAGAAGGTTCTGCTGCTTCTTTTGGCGGATATAGTTCTTTATTGAACAAAGTATTGATGAGTGTGGATTTACCCAACCCGGCTTCTCCAACAACCAAAATATTTAGACTGAAGCCTCTTCTTATGGACTTTCTGTGCCATTGCTTTGGGAGATTGGCAAATCCAACGTACCCATTCAATTTTCTTCTGATGATCTTAACTTCAGGAGACGTTGCCAATTCAGCACTAGACTCTTCACCATTACCACTAACATTGCCATTGACGTATGTTCCATTTGTATTACCAGAAGAATGGATTGAAGGAGCCTGTTGCAGAGGGGGCTGAGAACCACCATCCTCGATAGATTTGAAAGCCGAACCAAAAGTCCCATTAGCCACTGAAGTACTGTCACCGTCCCCGTTCAGTTGTGCTCTTGAAGTTTCTAAAGCACCATTATCAGTATGGCGGCTGGCTGGCGCCTCGCTGGATGATGGGGCTGATGGTATTTTGTTGTTACTCGAAGAAGGGCTGCTCTTGATGGCGGCGTGATCTGTACTTTTGCCGTTCAGGACAGAATCGATCATACTTCCAGAGTGTGGCAGAGACATCTTCCGTGCTATTGCTTATTCCTCTTCTTTATTTTCCTGCTTCTGCTCCTTTTCTTCAGAAAGAGTCACTTCTGCTGCTTCTGCTGCTTCTGCTACCTTTTTGTGCACTTTTTTTCCTGTTTGTGTTTTCACTTTTGAGATCAAGTTTCTTCTGTTTTTCGACATACGCGTTTGAAACAGAACGGAAAAAAAAACAAAAACGCGAAAATATCAGCAAAAAGAGGGTAATCGTCTGAAATAGGCCTGATGCGATGGCAGTTAGCTACTGGACATTTAGTTAGCAGAGCAGATAGCAAAGAGCAAAGAGCAAAGAGCAAAAGGCCGCAGTGGAATTGAAACTGGAAGAGTGGAACTTAAGAGTGGCGTTGCAAGATGTCATACTCCCAAGAGATTATATCTTTGCTAGAGAAGGGCTCGAGAGCATATGCGGCTAAGGAGTACGAGAAAGCCGTAGAGAACTACGGCGAGGCGTGTCAAGAGTACAGCTCCACTCATACTGGCGAGGAAGACCCTGAGCTTTTGTTTTTGTATGGAAAGACGCTGTTCAAAGTTGCTGTTGATAGAAATGGACTGTTTGGCGGGAACCCTGACGAGGCTGCGGCTATTGCTGGCAGCTCCACCGACGCTGATGGCTCTGAATTGAACCAATTGAAAGACGACATTGAAGAAGTCCCATTAGCTGAAGAGGTTGACGAGGACGAAAATGAGGAAGAGGGTGGTGCAGACAAAGATAGTTCTGAAGTAGAATCTGGAAAGCAGAAGAAAACGGAAGAAGAACAAGATGAACAAGAAGAACAAGATGATGACGATGATGCTGATGAAGAAGAGGGAAACTCGGGTGATGGGTCGAAAGAGCAAAGTTCTGAGGAACAGCAAGATACGAGTGAACAGTCTGATTTTGAAATAGCTTGGGAGATTCTAGATCTAGCGAGGTCTTTATATGAACAAAAACTTGCCTCTGCATCTTCCAAAAGTGACGAGAAAGAAGAGGATAAAGTCCCTGAGAATCCAAGTGAGTCGAAAGATCCGAAAGTAATTGCCCGGTCAAGACTATCTGATATCTATGATCTACTGGGGGAGATCTCACTAGAAACTGAAAACTTCAAGCAATCCGTTGAGGATTTTGGAACTTTATTGCAATATAGAGAACAGCTTTTCCCCTTCGATTCGAATCTAATAAGTGAGGCCCATTATAAACTATCGTTAGCTCTAGAGTTTAACTTTGATGATCCAGAGTCGAAACCTAAATCGATACATCACCTAAAAAAGGCTATAGAGTCATTAGAATCTAGCAAGCAAAGAAAAATTGCCAGCAACGAAAAATTTGACGAAGCACTTATTGAGGACTTGAAGGTCAAGTTACAGGAACTGCAGAAGGATCCTAATGAAGCATTTCTCGAACAGAAACAGGAAATACTGAAGGGCTTACTAGGTGAAGCTACAGCCAGTGATTCCAAGCATTCAACGCCTACAAATGTGGAGGTTAACGATCTGAGTTCCGTTGTGAAGAAGAGAAAAGCAAAACCTAATGATGCAAGTAGTAAAAAGCAGAAGAAATAAATAGCTGCACCGGTAGATTTAGTTCTAATAAAGATTCAGTGGTGTTAAATCATTTGTTCTTATCCTTAGATTTCAACACAACATCCTTTCCAAAGCGGATATTCACAGAATCGAATCCATATTGCTCATTCAAGTCAAAAAATTCATTCTCTTGCTCATTATTGTCATCCTTGATGTAATCTTGGGGATTGTACAACTTCTCGTAATAATCTGGATCCTCCTTGATATTGTCAAAAGCCTTCTTCAAATCGTTGCTTTTCTTGGGATCAGTTCCGCTTGGCTTATAGATGTAATGTGCAAAATCTTTGAAAGCTTGCTTGTCATCCCACTCGTCATAAACATCCTTATCAAAATTGAAGAAATCCTGTCTGTTCTCGATGTTGAGCTTTTTGTCAAGTTTTCCAAAGATCAACTCTTTGAAATACATGGCAATTAGAAGAGACTTTCTTTCAGAGTTCTTGATCGCAAAGATGAGTTTCCACTGATATCTATACAAGATATCTTGCAACTCCCACGAAAGTATTCTTGAGTTCTTCAAAATCAAGTAAGTCACAACTTTTAGTTTCTCAAGTAGTTGCTTGGTCCGTGGTAGCATTTCCAATTCCCATAAGATTGCCTGAATACTGGCTTTGATTAAATTTTTAATCTTCCAAATAGTTTTGCAAATCTTTTCAATTATTCTGATTATCAATAGGCAAATTTTCGTCTCTAATAGCTCTAGATATTTGAATATCTCGATCAAATACCAAAAGATTTTCAAGATCAATTTTACAATGATTATTGGGATCGAGAGAATTAGTTTCAATAACTGAGTCTGAACTTCTCCTTCATCCTCTTCAATTACTAACACAGGTCCAGAATCCTCTATTTCAACAAACGGTATAACTGGATAGTGTATATCGTCATCAGAATCAAGTTCCTCAAACTCTTGAGCTTCAAACATTCCGGCTACACCGTAATCCTTATCACCAATAGTGATTCGCTCAAACACCTCCCGTGGATCATCATTCGCGTAAAGATGATCGTATATGGCAAGAAAGTCATCTTTATCCATGTGTTGCAAAACGCTATAGATCTTGTGGAATTGTAGATAAATATCCAATAATTTGGTGTACAATCCGTCTTCTAACTCAGCGTTCAAAGTAGAGGTGTTCTTCGACTCACTGACTTCATAATCCTCCAAAGCATAATTATACGGTTCATCTAAGTTGAAAGCAACAACATCATCAACATTTCCAATCAAGACAGCCACTAGCTCATCCACAGTATCAAACTGCTTTGCGTATAGTCGGGTGCTGGGATCGGTTGTATCTGATTCTATTAGAATCTTTGGATGGAAACGATATGGCAAGATATCGTTAAAGATTATGTCAAAAGAGATGCCAGTGGCGGTTGCTAAATGCAGTACACAGACGATGAAATAAAGGACAGGTTTTGTTCGCATTGTTCCCGTTGATGGGGGTCTTCGTTAACCGCTGAGTTGCAGTTGTGGAAGAGTAAATTTCGTACACAACAAATCCAATAACAACAGCAACAAGAGAAGCAGCAGCAGCAGCAGCGAGACCCTAGCATTAAATGATTTCAACAAGTATATTAGTATGGATAACACTTGGCAATGGCGCTGAGCTTTTCAATGTATCATTGACGGCATCATCCATTACTCTTCAATCTCGTTTCATAGCATCAAAGAAACTGCCGATGCATGCTTAAGCTTGCGAGGCAATTGGGCTCGATGCAACTACGCGTTTCATCATACTCTCTAGAGACATCAGAAGTGTACCATTTCTTCGTCTCATCTTGAGCAACAGCTGAGCACTGCTACGCTTGCTCCTTCTTCTTCTTCTTCTTCTTGTTGCCGATGGATATCAACATGTAAGCAGAAATGTATGGATGTGAGAACCAAAGCGGAAGCAACTGAAGCTCTGCGCGCACCACTATATAAAGAAGGTGCCATCGCTTGCTTGTTTGCTATCCAGTGTTCTCAATTCAATATCAAGATGGCTCCTTCTGCAGTCACACCAGAATCCAAGCAAGCCTACGCTACTACTGCCAGCACTCGTGCTCCAAGAGACGCTGCTTCTGCTCCCACTTCCAATTCCAATTCCAATTTCAATTCCAATGCCACATCCACCACTTCTCCTTCGTTCAAGAAGAGCAACAGTGCCAATAATGCCTTTGCTAGAGTCAAACAACTGTACAATGTATGGTGCTTCATTTGTCTGAGTCAAGCTCTGATTATTATTAACAGCCTTACGCTTCTAGAAATCGCCTCTAAAAATTGCCTGGTTTGCTGGTAACCTCGCTGTCGTGGTGAACAGCATCTTTTACTTGCTATCCAGCAGCAATTCACGCTGGAACCAATTGTGGTACAGACTTGTGTTTCTAGGTGCGCTCGATGCATTCGGTGTGGTTATCTACCAGACTGTAAACCTAACGAGGGCCCAGGGAGGGAAGATCTCCTTCACGACACTGACGCACAGCGACGATATACACTACTTGTACTACGCCTTTATTTGGCTTCTTCTGCCAAGAACGATCTTTGCAATTGTTCCTTTGTTCATATTCTCGTCGTTCCATGTCCTCAACTTCTTTGGCACAGAACTACTTGCAGCGTTGGGACTTTCGCCAGCAGTGTCGAATCGCATTGTCCAATTCACCAAGAAAAACAACGACTCGTCAAGACGGGTAGCCGCAAACTTTGAGCTTCTTTTCCTCGTGGTTCTTTTACTCAAGGCTCTTTCTGGGCTCAAGTACTCGTGGATAAGCTTGCTAGCCTATAGCTCCTTCATCAAAGCCAAGACTGAGAGATCGGTCTTCACAAAGAATGTGCTCAAGAACTGGGAAGTGCGCATCGACGGTCTTGTGAGTGCAGAGAGTGTGCCTCCAGCGTTCAAAACGGTGTGGGGCATTTTCAAGCGCAATCTCAAAAGACTCGACAGATTCAGCATTACGCGTGAGCTTACAACCAACCCGCAGCCAAAGTATGCCTCCAGATAAACTATTTACGTCTCTTTTTTATTTTTGGCCTTCTTCTTCTTCTTCTTCTTTGTCATGATCATGTTGGCAAGTATAGTAATTATCATTCTCTACTGTAGTACACTTACACTTACACACTCACTTATACTTTACACATTCACTTACACTCACCCACTCACTCACACTTTCTCTGCCTCTCTGCCTCTCTGCCTCTCCGCCTCTCTGCCTCCAGCTCCTTCTAGCTCCTTCTAGCATCCACAACCCCTGTCCAAATGGCGCATAATTCGTATACCAAAACTGCCCGAACCGTTCATTTAATTATGTCTCTCTCTCTCGAAACATTTTATATATTTTTTTTTTCTAGAAAATTCCATTAAAATTTTTCAGAGTGTCCGTCGACGATAAAAAGATTGCCAAATCGCCTAAAAACTTCAAGTTGGGATTTAATAAGTGTAAAAAATATAGTTGAATTTATTTGATCGATCGATACTCAATTTAAAATTGAAATTGGGATATTCAAATTTAATATTTATTATACTTGCAAATAAGGGAAAATGAGTAAAGCAGTCGGTATTGATTTGGGTACAACCTACTCGTGTGTTGCACACTTTGCCAACGACCGTGTTGAAATTATTGCCAACGACCAAGGTAACAGAACCACGCCATCTTTTGTAGCCTTCACGGACTCTGAGAGACTTATTGGAGATGCTGCTAAGAACCAGGCTGCTATGAACCCATCCAACACTGTGTTTGACGCTAAACGTTTGATTGGTAGAAAATTTGACGATGCCGAAGTGCAAAACGATATCAAACATTTCCCATTCAAGGTTATCAACGACGGTTCGAAACCAAAGATCCAAGTTGAGTTCAAAGGTGAAACGAAGGTTTTCACTCCAGAGGAAATCTCCTCCATGATTTTGACGAAGATGAAAGAGACAGCTGAAAACTTTTTGGGTTCGAAAGTCAACGACGCCGTTGTCACTGTGCCAGCATACTTCAACGATTCACAAAGACAGGCCACCAAAGATGCTGGTTTAATTGCTGGTTTGAACGTTCTACGTATCATTAACGAGCCAACTGCCGCTGCTATTGCTTACGGTCTAGACAAGAAATCCGAAGGTGAGAAGAACGTTTTGATTTTCGATCTTGGTGGTGGTACCTTCGATGTCTCTTTGTTGGCCATTGAAGACGGTATCTTTGAAGTCAAGGCTACTGCTGGTGATACTCACTTGGGTGGTGAAGATTTCGATAACAAATTGGTTGAACATTTCATTGCAGAATTCAAGAGAAAGAACAAGAAGGATCTTTCTTCCAACCAAAGAGCTCTAAGAAGATTGAGAACTGCCTGTGAACGTGCTAAGAGAACCTTGTCCTCTTCTGCTCAAACCACCATTGAAATTGACTCTCTTTACGAAGGTATTGATTTCTACACCTCAATCACCAGAGCCAGATTCGAAGAATTATGTGCCACTCTATTCAGATCCACTTTAGACCCTGTCGAGAAGGTTTTGAGAGACTCTGGACTAGACAAGGCCCAAGTTGACGAAATTGTCTTGGTTGGTGGTTCCACTCGTATTCCAAAAGTTCAGAAATTAGTTTCTGAATTCTTCAACGGTAAAGAGCCAAACAGATCCATCAACCCAGATGAAGCTGTTGCTTATGGTGCTGCCGTCCAAGCTGCTATCTTGACTGGGGACACTTCTTCCAAGACCCAAGACTTGTTGTTGTTGGATGTCGCTCCACTATCTCTTGGTATTGAAACTGCTGGTGGTGTCATGACCAAGTTGATTCCAAGAAACTCAACCATCCCAACCAAGAAATCCGAAACTTTCTCCACTTATGCTGATAATCAACCAGGTGTTTTGATTCAAGTCTTTGAAGGTGAAAGAGCTAGAACGAAAGACAACAACTTGTTGGGTAAATTCGAATTGTCTGGTATTCCACCAGCTCCAAGAGGTGTCCCACAAATCGAAGTTACTTTCGATATCGATGCTAATGGTATCTTGAACGTCTCTGCTCTTGAGAAAGGTACTGGTAAGACCAACAAGATCACCATCACTAATGATAAGGGTAGATTGTCCAAGGACGATATCGAACGTATGGTTTCAGAGGCTGAGAAATACAAGGAAGAAGATGAAAAGGAATCTGCAAGAATCGCTGGTAAGAACGGTTTGGAATCATATGCTTTCTCCTTGAAAAACACCACTGCTGAAGAAGCTTTCACATCAAAGGTCTCTGAAGATGAGAAGACTCAGTTGACTGCAGCTATCGACTCCACCATTTCGTGGTTAGATGAGAACCAAACTGCAACTACTGAAGAGTACGCTGATAAACAAAAGGAGTTGGAAGGTGTTGCCAACCCAATTTTGACTAAATTCTACCAGGCTGGTGGTGCTCCAGGTGCAGGTGCCGCCCCAGGTGGTTTCCCAGGTGGTGCTCCTCCAGCTCCAGAAGCTGAAGGTCCAACCGTTGAAGAAGTTGACTAAGTCACTCGATAAATGTACAGGTAGAGTTTGTATATTAACTTCTTATAGATTGTTTAATTTTAAAGTATTAGAGAGAAGGTATTAGATGTTCCCGTAGAATGTGTTCCAAGTGGCCCCGCTCCCGCCCCTGCCCCCGCTCCTGCCCCTGTTCTCTTTTGTCCAAACAAGTGCTATTATTATCTGCTTCTTGGGCACCGAAATGTGGTGGCTCTTGTTGTTTTTTTTTTTTTTTTGAGGTCTTTGTGCATTTTAGCGGTACCTCATATGGCAGGAGAAAGCTTCAGAAGTAAACCCAATTCGGGTACCAACAATGAAATCCTGAACAACTCGCAACGATCAGTTTGCACGTCGGCGATATAAAGGCACTGACAGCTTACCAAGAATAGGATGCAAGTGGCCTGCTGTATAAAAAGGGATGTGAAGCCCATTGTAGGGCCCCTCGCCTCTCCTCTTCTCGGTCATAAATCTCGAGTTCGAACTACTGGTAAAGAACGATGAGGCTCAATTCAGTTGTTTTGATAGCTCAGATAACTGCAGTTCAGGCACTGCTGAAGGTTGAGCTCGGAAGAGGATCTGACAGGCTTGTTAGGAGACGGCTTGGCTCTCAAAATGTTGAACACGTCTCTGGTGATTGGGTATTTTCTGGTGAAATCTATGTTGGATCTGATGAGCAGCCCGTTGACGTCTTGTTCGATACTGGGTCCTATACATTGAACGTGCTGAGCTCCGACGCCGACTATTGCACAAGTGCCAGTTCTTCCTGTGACTACGGAACCTACGACCCAGCTAACTCCTCGTCAGCGGTCAACACCACCTCTCAGTACACTGTGTCCTACACCGATGGGTCCTATGGACTCGGGTTCTACTTCAACGATACCGTTGAGATTGGTGGCATGAAGGTTGAAAACTTCAAATTCGGCGTTGTTGAAAACGCAGACAGCGACGTGAACATTGCTGGGCTCTCGTTGATTTATGGTGATGAAACGGCCCCAACTATATATAATTTCCTCCTCGAGAGTCATTACATTACAAGAAGGCTGTTTAGTACATACTATTCGCCAACGGAAGGGAAAGGCGGTATAGTGTTTGGTGGGCTAGACGAGTCCAAATACTCTGGAAAGCTTGAAATAGTTCCCGTCTTGGATGATATCTCCTTCGTCGTAAACCTTCAAAAGGTATCAACAGACTGTGCGGTGATCAACTCGAATGGCTACTTGTTTCTCCTCGACACTGGATCCAATGCTGCTGAACTCCCAGATGAGCTATGGCATCAGGTTCACCAGCAATTCAATGCCAAAATCACCTCAATTCCAATCACTGGCTATGACTCGGATACAGGATACAACTATATCTTCAAATGTGAAGATGCCAAGCCCATTTACTTGGATATCTCTGGGAAGTCAGTCTCCTTTGCACCATCCAACTTTCTGGTGGCTCTTTATAACGGCAGCTCTCCCTTGAAAGATGCACAGGGATCTCAGCTCTGCTCAACATCTCTCGTTCACACATATGATAGAAACACCACCTATGTTCTAGGCTCTAACTTCTTGCAGGGCATATTCGCCGTCTGGGACGTTGATAATGCAGAAATCGCCCTTGCAGATGCTGCAAGCAACGATTATAGCAGTGAGAAGCTGGTAGAGGTCAGAGGCTCGGTCCCTGGCGCATCTTCAGCCAGTAACTACTACTCTGTGTACACAGACTACACAACTTCATACAATGCCCCAGTTTCCACATCACTGGACTTGACTACCATCAACACTATAAGCGGTGCTACGTCTTATACTGGCACATTCAGAACCTCGGCTTGTACTACCTCCTCCGCTTCTTCCAACTTTTCTTTGCCATTCTTTCGTTCTCCACCAGGGGAATTCGCTGCTATCAGAGCTGCTGAGCAGAGGAAACACCATCTAGAGAGCAAGAAGCTCAATATTTTTTCAATTCAATGGCTTGGTTCCTTCCATTGGAACTGGTAGATTCTAGACTTAGTACTTAATCAGAATAGATATATAGATATATCGTTTTTATGTTTTCTCTTCCTTTTCCAGCCTAGTGTGACGCAATCAATCTGAGCGATTATAGCTGTAAATTCAGATCTTTGAACGCTATATAAAAAGGCCAAAAAGAACTTCAGGAGGCGAATACCGACATGAAGCCTTCCATACTATACGGGACTCAGCTATGGATGTCTTCACTGTGAGCATATCAAACATCCACTGCGACGAGTGCAGAAAATCCATCAGAGCTTCCGTCGCCGGCGTCTTAGATATCAACGATGGTGTTGATGGCTCGCAGAGCAACAGTGTATCTATAAAAGTGGACGACTCTGAAGTTGTTTTGATATCTCTGAAAGGGATTCTCACTCCCTTAGTACAGAAGAAAGTACTGAAGGTGCTTGAAAGCACTGGGTTTATTGTCCAGGATTATTTGGTTCACGATACTGAAGAGCTTGTTTCACAACACATAAAATACACGAGCAGCAGCGACGGTGGGTTCTCCCAGCCCTTTGCAAAATTGTTGGCTGTTTTCAGTCATAGAAGAAGAAAGAGAATTCATATGGAGAATTGCTTAAAGTGTAAACAGGAGAAGAGAGCAAAGAGAAGTGGCACTAGTGGTTCTTCCGATACTGAGTCTCAATTGACTAAAGTTGAAACTAGAAATGCTCTAGAATACAGAGCTGTCTTCACCATAGGTGGCATGACTTGTGCTAGTTGTGCTTCTGCTGTTTCTTGTGCAATCCAGGATGTCCTTGCAAAAAGCAAAGGGCAAGTCCCTCCTGAAGATGAGGAGACGAATCAAAGGGTCTCCGTGGATGTCGTCTCTAATACGGCTGTTGTTATCATTCCAAATAAGCAGGTTGCAAACCATGTTATAGCAGCTATCAAGGACGTTGGCTACTCTCCTAAATTAGTAGAGCTACTGCCTTTGGAGAGAGAGCTGAAATATCGCGTCAATGCGGCCATTGGTGGAATAACATGTGCGGCTTGCGCTTCTTCAATCAGTAACGCTGTCTCTGAGTTACCGTTTGTGGTAGAATCAGCTATATCAGTTGTTTCAAAATCTGGAGTCTTCATACTTGACAATAAGGACCCATCCAAAATCAAGGAGTTGAGAGATACTGTTGAGAATTGTGGGTTTGATTTCGACCTGGTTGATATCTTACAGGTCAACCACGCAACACCTAAGAAGAAGTCGAGAACTGTGAATCTCAAGATATCTGGCATGTTTTGTCAGCACTGTCCTGAAGTAATCAGTGAAATACTAAACTCTCATGGAAATGCCATAGTTATCGATGACCCAATCACATTGAATAAGCCATTCGTCAAATTCACGTACATTCCATCTCCTCCAACGTTTACTATTAGATCCGTTTTGCAGGAAATTGTACAGAGTGGAAATTTTGAAGTTGAAATCATTGAAGAAATCGGCCTCGATGAACATCTACGCAGAATAGCTAAATTGGAAACTCTTAAAGTCGCCTACAGATTGGTATTAACAACAATTCTTGCAATCCCGACATTCATTTTTGGCGTTGTTGGAATGTCTCTATTGCCAAAGACTAGCAGATTTAGAATGTGGTTAGATAAACCTCTGTGGACGGGGAACACCTCAAGAATGACGTGGATCCTCTTCTTTCTAGCTACTCCTGTTTATTTCTTCGCTGCGGATATCTTCCATGTCAAATCTTTCAAAGAAATCAGATCTCTATGGAAAAAAAATGTGTCATGGAAAAGAAGATTATTTAGATTTGGTAGTATGAATCTTTTGATGTCCTCCGGTACATCTGTTGCTTACTTTGCTAGCATTGCACTGTTGATACTGTCAGCATGTACGCAAGCTCAATCGCATGGTTTCACAACAACCTATTTTGATTCAGTGGTTTTCCTTACTTTTTTCTTGCTGATCGGAAGACTTCTAGAATCCTTTTCAAAGTCAAAAACTGCAGAAGCTATAACAGAACTAGGAAACCTGAAGTCGAATTTTGCGACGCTGGTGGAAAAATTTGATGATGATGAATACGGAAATGACACTAAGACTAACATTAAGCTACTGGAAATTGGTGATTACATTAGAATAGCACCAGGGGAGTCGCCTCCTGTTGACTCCATCATTGTTAAGGGGACTTCAGAATTTGACGAGAGTGCGTTAACTGGTGAATCAACACCTGTAGAGCATACCGTTGGTGAACAAACTTTTGCAGGGACAATCAACAAAGGTTCATACTCCGTGGTTGCGAAACTTTCGGCCTTGGATGGAACGTCATTGATTGACCATATCGTAAACACAGTTCGTGATGGACAGATGCGAAGAGCGCCAATTGAAAGATTAGCTGACGTTCTAACTGGCTACTTTGTTCCAGTAATCACTGCACTAGCCATTATTACCTGGCTTATTTGGCTAGGACTCGGGTATGGTGGTGCTTTGCCAGATTCGTATTTGGATATAGATGTTGGTGGATGGGCTGTCTGGTCTCTCGAATTCGCAATAGCTGTCTTTGTTGTTGCTTGTCCTTGTGGAATTGGCTTGGCTGCTCCAACTGCTCTATTTGTGGGTGCCGGTTTAGCTGCTAATAACGGTATATTGGCAAGAGGTGGTGGGTCTGCGTTCCAAGAAGGATCGAAGGTTAACATTGTTTGTTTTGATAAGACAGGAACTTTGACCATGGGCGATGGATTGAAAATCTCCAATTTTGCTATATATCCAGATGCAACAATGAAGCTCTTTGCGCTTCAGGTCACTAAAGATCTTGAAGTTGGCTCAAATCATCCTTTGGCTATAGCTGTCAGAACTTTCGTTGAAGAATATGCTGTCAGTAAGTTGAAGTTGAAACTAGGTAGAGTTAAAGTGCCTGAAGTTGAAGAAATTGCGGGTAAAGGCTTGATTGGTGATATAATTCTTGATGATCAGCTTGATGACCACCCGGACTGGAGAGAGTTTCAACCAACAAAGGTTTTACTAGGTAATGGTACGTTAATGAATGAAAATGGAACGCAATTCACTTCTCACCAACACAAAGTCTTGAACAAATGGAAGCTACAAGGCAAGAGTGTTGTAATTGTTAGTATCCAATGTGAGAAATTTTTCAAAACCAAAAAGTTTATACCAATCTTATTGATGGCTGCAAGAGATGAGGTAAGGCCAGAAGCTAAAAGCGTGATAACAAATTTGAGAAATAACGGAATAGAAACCTGGATGATTTCCGGCGATAATTTCACTACTGCTAACTCGGTGGCTAAAGAGCTGGGGATCGACAACGTGATTGCTGAGGTTCTTCCAGAAGAGAAAGCTGAAAAGATCAGCTGGTTGAAGAAAACGCACCTTAATCGACCTGTAACTATTGCAATGGTTGGAGATGGAATCAATGATGCACCTGCTCTAGCTGCTGCAGATGTCGGTATTGCACTGGCTACTGGCTCTGATTTAGCATTGACGTCCTCTGACTTTGTTTTACTCTCCAAGAATTTCCCATTGATCTCACTATTAACGCTGTTCAAGTTATCTAGAAAAGTGTTCCAAAGAGTACGCTTTAATTTTGGGTGGGCTATTGTGTACAATATGATAGGTATTCCAATTGCCTCTGGGGTAATATATCCCTATAGAAACTCGAGGTTGTCCCCTGTATGGGCGAGCGCTGCAATGGCGGCTTCCTCTGTTAGTGTGGTGCTGAGTAGTTTGGCTCTAAAATTGTTCAAAAGACCCAAGGTTGTTATTGAAGAAAGTTCCAGACTTAGAGATTACGAGCCAATACTAGAGAGCTTCAACTAAAAGAGACCGAATTAGAAAGAGTAATGTATTATGTGCTCCTCGCTGTTCTTGTTCCAGTAGATGTACTAGGCATTTAGTATTTAATAATTTCCCAATTGGGTATTTCCGTATTTGTACTGATGTTGAGCCCCGGTGCTTGGTATTTTTGAAGTGGCAATAAAGTCGAGGTTAATCAAATCATTAATCACTGAAGAAAAGACGTACCTCTAAGAAAGATACAATTGGAGATTGCAATGCCAAGCTTGGAGGATTTGACAAAGTCACTCAAGACTTCCTTCTCGGGTAAAGACTATGACGAAGTAGAAAAACTTTTGACACCAATCAAGATACAGTTAATTCAAAATGATTTATTGGTTCCAGATTTAACTAAATTAAGTTCCGAACATTATGTCAAAGACTTGGTCATATCAAGATCTATATTAGAAATAGGTGCACTATCATCTATTAATTTGCATGATTTCGAGAGATTTGAGAACTATATTCAACAATTGAGAGTGTTTTATTTCAACACGGTGAAGAATAAAGAACTATCGGAATCTATAAACAAGAGTAAATTGATCAGCTTGTACCTCTTGTTACTTCTATCAAATGGTGACATTGTCAAGTTCCATACTGAACTAGAGTTCTTGAGTGCGAACCTGATAAATATTGAGAATGATTTATATATAAGCTATCCAATTAAGATTGAGAATTGGTTATTGGAAGGTTACTACAATAAAGCATGGGAGTTGATTTCAAACAAAAACTCTGAAGAGAAGATCAAGTTGAAGGAGTTCAACATTTTCAACGAAACCTTATTACAGGCTATCAGATACGAAATTTCCAGATCGATTGAAAAAACATATAAGGAACTCCCCTTTTCGAATGCCAAATTCTTGTTATTCTTGAATAACGAAAAGGAAGTCGAGCCTTTTGCTAAGGAAAGAAATTGGAACTATAAAGGTAATGTTTTATATTTCAATCAAGATAAGACGGAGACTCAATTCGCGGACAACGATGAAGATGAAGATGCAGAACTTACAAATAGCGAGAAATTGGTGAAAAATACATTGAACTACGCAATAGAAATTGATTCAATTGTCTAGCGTGTTTTCTTGTCTCTGTTTTACTCGATCTATCACTGAATAAATGAAAACTAATGCTTCATTCCAACATTGTGTAAAACCCCTTGTACGCATTATCTAAATCGAACAACAGCTGTCTCGAATCATCTTCTGATATCTCCTCATTGATATTCATCTTGTGTAGCTTTATCAGCCATTCTATTAACTTACCGCGGCCTTCAAATTCTGTTTGAGAGCTAACTTTGTTCACGGATGTCATCAAATCCGACAATAAAGGGTGCAATTGGTCTTTTGCCTTATAATTTAGTTTCAGAGCATCCATGCACGTTATGAAGTTCCCAGTGGCTTCAGCAACGGCCCTAGATGAAGATACCGTAGAAGTTGTATTTGAGTTTGTGGGGATAGTGACTGCATGCTCTACAGTTGCTGGAATCCCAATTTCTATACGAGCAGTAGCAGATGGGCAATTCAACTAGAAACAGAAAAACATGAGACGTTAATCAATGAGATGAGAGAACAAGTGAGAATACATACGTTATACTTCTTCTTGAATTGTTCCAGTGATACGAACTCCTTTTGCACCTCTGGTGACTTCAGAATTGTGTTATACTGAGCCAGCAGTCTCAGCACTGTAGGGGTGTATTGATCTTGTCCCATTTTGTTGAGCGTGTCTCTCACATATGCCTTTTCTATTAGGTCGAGTGCAGTGATTATTGAATACAGTTCGGCTAAACTCTCGTAAATTTCACGCTGTTGGATTGTGTTAAAAAGTTGGATTTCTTGATCCCAGTTTACTGATGAGTTCACCACTTTGCTGTACGAGGGATTCTTTTGCGTAAATGTTGGAGCATAGGCAGGTAGTGACATTCTCAGAGTTCGATGCTGGGGTTCACTGATGCTAATGTGGAGCGAAGGGTAGCAACTTAAATATCTCTGTCTAAGATATATTTCTGATTGGTGTTGGGATGTATGTCAACGATAAGAGCAGTTATTGACGAAGTACGAAAAGCTATAAATTATGAAACTTGCGTTGATAAATATCTAATTGAAGAACCGGCACCTGAGCAATCATTGAGGAGTATCGGGAAATAATTGGAAAAGCGATGATTGCTTGGGCTTCTTCTGGTGTCTTCTTTCTGAGCTGAAAAAAAAAGGCCTTTTTTTTGTCATAATAGAGGACTGGGATATTTCTGTTGTTTACAATGTCCTGCGGTGATATGATCCGTGTACGGACGAAATCTGGTCGTTTCAACAACAGAGGGAGAATTACAAGAAATGGGAGTTTATATAAACGTTTTCCGGGACGTGTAAAAACTTGTAGAGTTATCTGATATCGATAAGAATCGTGTCCTTCTCTGAGTCGTGGTTCACAGTCCATTTGTATCCATATCTTTCGAAATGAAATGCATCTTCCTCGTTACTTATATCTTCAGTGCTAGCGGTTTCGACTTCGTTGCGAAGAAAAGCCTCGTCCAATCCAATCCATTCCACGTTTGTAGTGTTCATTCCCGTGATACATGCAGCGTCAGAGTTGTAACCAGGCAGGCGTTTGAAAACGTCTCCTAATCTAGAATTGAGTTCTGTGGGAGTAGGATCACCGACGAGGAAATCGCCAGCGATGCCAGCAGCAACCATGATTGCCCCGACCGTAGCCATACCTACAGCCAACGACATGGTACCTATGCAAGCAGGGTTGATTGGGTTTGGAGAACAGAAAATCACACCCAAAGTTCCAGTGATGATACTTGCAGCAGTAATCTTGAGGTTACCAGCAACAATCAGAGTTGTCCAAATAGTGGCAGTTTCAGCTGAGAGCTCACAACTCGCACTAATCGCCGCTTCAGTTGAGTTTGTTCCGGCTGGTATCTGGGCGTATAAGGCCAGAGCTGCTGGAACAAGTGACAATAAAGAAATGGTTATCCCTTCCTGCATTTTTAAGGAATTATATGGTTTGGATCTGGTTTTGGTTTCCAGATTATTGAGATATACTGGTTAAGCTGTACCATCTTTTTATAAGTTGAGATTGGATTTCTATGAGCTCTTTAGCCAAACCTTGTTTTTATTGACTCAGATTTGCAGAATTCATTCAAAGACCCTCCTTACAAGAATCTTCAATCACTTTATTTAAAATCAGCTCGTAGATCCATAAATCAAAAAAAACATCTCTCAGGTGAAAAAGTCCTCATATCACCTGTACAAGTCAGGTGAAGCTTTCTCTATCATTTTTAGATCTCAATTTTGTAATCTTTCGCTGTGGATAAACCAAAACGTCGTATGTGTTGTCATATGAGATTTTCCCCAACTCTGACTCGATGTTTCTTATGAACTCGTTAGCCAATTCTGACTCCTTCAAAATCCATTTGAGGAGATTCATCGATTTGTTTCGATCGAACGGAGCTATGGTTATTGGTTGCTGAACTTCAATGTCTTTCACTCCAGAGAACTTGAACCGGAGTCTCAATTCATAGTATGTGCTGAAGAAATTGGATTTCTTTGTCATTGGTTGGTGATTTGTAAACGGGATAGGATCTTCCTCGTTCTCGATGATGATTGGTTTCAAGTCGTTGGGCTTCGTTGACATTGACGTTGGTGTGCTTCTATATAGCAGATTTGGATCCTGTTGTTTCAAAAAAAGCAGGTACTTGTTTGAGGTGAATTTGGGGTCTGTCAACGTGATTCCAAAAGAACCAGAGAATCCTCTCATTCCGACATATTCTCCCTCGTTATACTCCTCTGTCTTGGTAACAATGACGTTCTCCTTTATGAAGGACTTGTCACATCGGCAATCGAAGATTTCCACGATTTCTAGGGTGACCTTCTTCACCTTAACTTTTTCTAACAATTTTTTCTTGATACTTGGTAACGATGAGATCTTTATGTTTATAACGAGTTCTTCGTTAGGCCCAACAGCAGAACTGGGCAACGAGTATTCCAGCATCAGTTGGTTGTCTTTTGAATCCATAACCTTAGATATCGGCTCGTTGAACTGTCTGTACAACGGCAAAGTGTCATAGGTCGTTATCACCACGGGGAACTCGAACCCTTTGATATTACTTTTTGTACCTGTAGAGGTAGCTGTCACTTCCAACCTATGGGTCGTTTTCCCATACTTTGAAGTTTCTGAAGTTGGTGCAATATCGTTCTTGATTCCAATTATGAAAGGAATATCCACGGATATGATTCTGTCGTTAATGGGGAAAGTCGTTTGATAGTTAATTTTCCTTAGCGTTAAAGGAGTGTCTCTATTAGGCTTCGTTTTCAATCTGTCGATGGTGACAAACTTGACCTCGACATTATCAACCTGTACAGGGGCACCTGAGCCTGAGCGAACTTCCAAAGTTCCTGTGATTATGGGCTATGAATCAAATGTTAGACTCAATGATGTTAAAGAAGCTTCGAAAAGCATTGCAGAGAGAGAGAGAGGGGGGAGGCGATGCAGCGCAAAGTATAACTCACATAAGTCTTGGGTACACCAGGACAACCTTGAACAATCGGTTTGTTGGATGGCTTGAGATTGATCACAAAGGATTCTGGTAACATTGTTTGTGTCAGCTGTTGAGCCACTTTCTTGATGGATAAGTTGCTGGCCGTTGGCTATTGAAGTTTACTATTGAAGTTTACTATTTGTTTACCTTTTATGATTACGTTACCCGGGTATCTATCTAATAGCAGAGAGCTCAGACTACAGCACAGCATGGTACTAGCAAGGGGGTTGTAGAAGTGGAGTCAAAAATATATATAAACGATTCCAGCCATCCACCGGTTATGCATTAGATGTGTATTGTTTTTGCTTTTCTTTTTGTTTTCTTTTGGTGCTAGCTATTGCTGGATATCAACTGGTTCTCTTTTCGATTATAACTGATATTCCTAGATCGTTCTGTAGATCCGGTATTATGAAGAGCTCTTTCTTGGTGTCATACCTTATCCTGAGAAGCTCGACCTCGCCTGGGTCTTGGGAAGACAATGCCTGAGAAGTTTGGATGAGGTTCGAGCTAGTGGCTGACAGTTTCTGTGCGTCTTGGGCTTTTATCTTGTTGATATCACCATCTTCTTGATTCCACCCGTTGACGAGCTGATGCGTCGAGATCTTGAAAGTGACAATCGTTATTTGATGTATCTTCGAGCTTGGGTTTTGCAGAGACTGCTGTAGGAATTCGAACGACGAAACCGATTCGATGAGGTCGGTTGTTGGGAGCGGCGCGTATTGTGCGTTCGTACTGTTGGACATGGTTGGACGTGAGATCGAAAAAGAGGCTGTGTTGTACTTCTTCTTATTCTTATTCTTATTCTTCTTCTTCAAAAGAATAGGAGAGGGCGAAGTCCCTGTAGAATCAGCTAAGAGCAGTGAGGGCTTGTTCTTCGTGTCGTTTAGTATCGCTTTGTTTCAGTGTGTCTTGGAAATCTTGGGAAGACCGCTTGAGGCTAGCCAATTGCAATGCTCTCAAGTCGTGTGAGCGCGAAGGATATGTGAGATGCTGGGACAAAAGTATGCGCGTGTACTCCTGAGTCGACTATCTCAAAGATCAGAAAACGGGTGTTGTCTGTGCTTTATGCTTTGTGCTTTTGTTTATGTTTACGTTTTGGCGTTTTGGCGTTTTGGCGTTCTTGGCGTATGTTTGTTTACGTACGTTTTGTTTACGTTTTACGTTTCACGTCTGGCTTTTTCGCAGGTGGCAACGAGGTCCGTACACGTCAGACCAAAACACGAAAACGACACGAAATGGCGTGAGTCACGTGTGTGTTATGCACCTCTGTCCCAAAACGGAATACACTGCATACACAAGCAAAAACAAAAAGCTGAATAAGCCAACCCGACGGAGCAGCAAGGAGGAACTGGGAAAATTGCAAGATCTGCCCAGCCAGTCCAACTTGATCTGTTTTGATAGTGGGGGAGGGGAGGGATCGAGGACGGAGGGGCCGGTGGAGTTTCTCAAAGTGTGCTGCAGCAGCAGCTGCTGCTGCTGCTGTCTGAGTCGATGTTCCTCTCCAACACGCTTCCTTTTTTTGATATATACTTGGAAGAGCAGTCGTATGATCCTAGAGAGGTGTTGAACCCCCCAGTGCTCTCTAGTTCATAACCTCGAGCCCCTCTCTCGTTTGGTGTCGTTTGGTGTCGTTTGTCGTTTGTCGTTTGTCGTTTGTCGTTTACAAAGCTTCTTTTTTTTTTTTTTTTTTTTGGCCTTCTTCTAAAAAAAGCCCTCGTTTATCGTCCCAAAAGAAATCATCTGACGCCAAATTCCCTAATACAGTAATGGTTTTGATATGTGGCACTTTTGCGGAATGCCCTAAAGTGGAAACAGTACCCTCCCGCGGATTACCATTTCTGTCCGAATCGAACCACTTCGTTCCAGCATTCGTCCCAACTATTATCACATACATAACCTATACACAAAAAGCTCAACAATATTTATATATAAACACCTGAGAAACCCCTTGCAGTTTCATTGACCTTCATCAATAACAAACAGCAAATAGACAATTGCTTGCTCTCTCACTCTCTCTATACACACAATTCTACAACTCTTACTCCCGCACAGACATACAAGTTCTTGAGACAGTTTTGTTTTTGTTTTTCGCTTAAGAAAGAAACACTCTGCAATCGATAATCAAATCAGATTAGATCAACACACACACACACACATATATATATACAACAAACACACGGTTTAGAACAAAGAAAGAAAAAAAGAGAATGTTAGCCTCAAATATCATAAAGTCAAACTTCAGATTTGCAAGATTGCACCACCATTCAAGACCTGCAACCTCGAGAAACCTTCAATCGGTACTGATGCTTGGCTACGTTTCCTTAGGTTTAACAGTTCCATTTGTGCTGCCCTTACAAGAACATTTCAAGAAGCAGTCTAATGCCGTCGGTGTTTCAAACTGGGTTAACTTTGGTAAAATATAAAATTGACATACGATATATGTATATTGTTGGAGAGAGAGAGGAACAAACGAACAAACATGAATAAAATAATAATAACAACAAATGCCCTAACGAGTTAACAGATTCCTCAAAAAAAAAAAAAAAAAAAAAAAAAAAAAAAAAAAAAAAAAAAAAAAAAAAAA